>JAHKKF010538658.1:0-13485 GCA_019740295.1 Labeo calbasu
ATGGAATTGAAACGCATGTTGATAATCTCTAAATGACTACATATTACACAATTGATCTGCCTCGATGATATCTAACTGACTACATCTGACTTCTCTTAAAGTAAATTCTATTAACTGAATTTACTAATCATGATTACAGTATCAACAGAAATAATTCACAATTATAATCCGTCATAATCACGCAGTCCTACAGGGTACAAACGCATAGGGGCCTGTCTAATCAGAATCTCGGATCATTAACACAAATCCTCTAATTAACCTGTTAAGTATGAGAGCGGCCTGCAAATGCGGCTCACAGGGGCTCCAAAGACCAGCGAGTGTATCCGCACGCACAACTACAGGGTCGTAGGGGTTTCAGCTTTGTGCTTTGCAACTGGTGCTTTGTTCTTGTGGTACAAAGGAAAAACGAAAAAGGAAAAGCTACAGAAAGACAGAAGCTCATTTGAAGCAAAAACAGAAAAAAAAAAAAAAGTGTCATATTATCTTTCCAACATGAAAAAAACATCTACAAGTAGCACAGAGAGAAAGAATGAGTCTAAAGAGAGGGAGAGATCAAGAATGAAAGAACTAAAAACGCTCAGATGTTGACTTCGGGTATAAACATAAAAGACAAGCGACATACTGAGTGAAGCTCCTCCAGGTTGAGGTCTGAACTCTCCTCAGCTTCACACAGCTCCACCAGCGGTGAACTCTCACAGAGGGGTGAGAAAGAGACAGAGGCTGAGGAGAAATACAGAGCTGAGTTATTATATTAATGAACGGCTCCGAGCAGCAGCTGCCTGCAAAGATGCCGAGGCCGAGCTCAGCCGTTCTCTTTTTCAGAAGCTGCCGCTTTCAATCTGACAGGCAAATGGGGCAATGCCACAACATCCGCTGATGCTGCTGGTGATGCAGAAGACTTGCCACCAAACGAGAGTCAAACACACACTTTCACATTCTCTCATCTTTGCTCTTCCTCAGTAACTGAACTCCAAGAGGAGCGGTTATGTACAGATGCAGGGGAAAGCAAACAATGACTTTCTCTTCTGACATGGATAACAATACATAATAAATGCCACATTTGCAGCTCCAGTGTTTGCTAGCAGGGTCATTTTAATAAATCATTCAAAAATACAATATCAAAAGATCATTCCTTATATTAATGGAATATTTATTTGTATTAAAGGATGTCTACACATTTTTACACATCAAATGCTGTCTGCTTGAAATGTTAGTGTTTGGTTGTGTTGATTATTATGGCTATTGAATAAATAGCAACTGAACTGCAAAGTTTGGGCCTGGTTGCTAATATTAATACAATCGTAACATAATATTAAAGGTCCCCTGTATAATACATAGCAATAGTTGACATGGAACTTCCTTCATATGGAAGCAAAAATAAAAAATTTAAGAAACTAAACGAATACTTTTATTCAGCAAGGATGTATTAAAGGAGTAGTTCACTTCCAGAACAAAAATGTACGGATAATGCACTCCCTTGTCATCCAAGTTGTTCATGACTTTTTTTTCTTCAGTCGTAAAAAAATAAAAAAATAAAAAAATAAAAAATGTTTCTGAGGATTCCTCTCCACATAATGGACTTCTATGGTGCCCCCAAATTTGAATTTCCAAAATCCAGTTTAAATGCAGCTTTAAAGGGCTCTAAATGATCCCAGCCAGGGAAGAAGGGTTTTATCTAGTGAAACGATTGGTTATTTTCTTAAAAAAAAAAAAAAAAAAAAAAATTTCATAATTTATATACTTTTTAACCTCAAATGCTTGTCTGCGTCTGCGTGAACTCTGTTTTTTCCAGTTCAAGACAGTTAGGGTAGGTCGAAAAACTTCCATCTCATTTTCTCCTCCAACTTCAAAATCATCCTACATCACTGTTTTATCTTTTTTGCAAAGGACGTTGACCTTCTTTGGATGTTCACTTTGTAAACACTGGGTCAGTACTTCTACAGCAATGTAGGCCGATTTTGAAGTTGAGAGAGAAAATGAGATGGGAGTCGACCTCACGCAGACCTAAACAAGCCGAGTGTTTGAGGTTAAAAAGTATATAAATTGTCAATTTTTTTTAGAAATTAACCAATCATTTTGCTAGATAAGACCCTTCTTAGAGCTCTTTGAAAGGAAAGGATAGCAAAGGAAAGGAAAGGAAAGGAAAGGAAAGGAAAGGAAAGGAAAGGAAAGGAAAGGAAAGGAAAGGAAAGGAAAGGAAAGGAAAGGAAAGGAAAGGAAAGGAAAGGAAAGGAAAGGAAAGGAAAGGAAAGGATGTGACATGTGGCCAAGCATGGTGACCATACTCAGAATAGGTTATGACCATACTCAGCGCTGGTTATTCACTCCCCCCACCTTCAATCCCTGCCGGACATGGGACTCGAACCCGCAACCATTAGGCCACGGCTGCCCCCATAAAAGCTGCATTTAAACTGCATTTTGAAAATTAAAACTCGAGGACACCATAGAAGTCCATTATATGGAGAGGAATCCTAAAATGTTTTCCTCAAAAAACGTAATTTCTTTACTTTTCTTTTTTTGAATGATAAGGGGGGTGAGTAAATTATCTGTACATTTTTGTTCTGGAAATGAACTACTCCTTTAAATTGTTCAAAAGTGAAAGTAAAGACATGGGCTTTCGATTCATCAAAAAATCCTGTGCATCAGAGTTTTCATGAAAAAATAAAATAATAATAAGCAGCACAGCTGGTTTTAACACTGATAATCAGTGCTTCCTGGGCACCAACTCAGCATATTTAAACGATTTCTTAAGGAAAATTGGATCACGTGACACTGAAAACTGGAGTAATGGCTGCTGAAAATTCAGCTTTGCTGTCACAAAAATGAATTACATTTTAAAATATGCTACAATAGAAAACAGTTATTTTAAAGGGTTAGTTCATCCAAAAATGAAAATTCTGTCATTAATTACTCACCCTCATGTCATTTTAAAAGTGTAAAAAGTGCTTTGTTTATCTTCGGAACACAAATTAAGATATTTTTAAAGAAAATCCAACAGCTTTCTGACCCTGCATAGACAGCAAAGCAACTGACACATTCAAGGCTCAGAAAGGTAGTAAAGACACTATAATAATATAATAGTCCATGTGACATCAGTGGGGCAACCATAATTTTTTGAAGCTATGAGAACATGTGCAAAGAAAACAAAAATAATGACTTCATTCAAACAATTTCCTCTCTTCACACATTTGTGTGCATTCCTCTACTTGTAAACAAAGTGCAGCGCATCCTGGTTCTACATCCGAAAAATTGTTGAATAAATTTGTTATTTTGTTTCTTTGCGCACAAAAAATATTTTAGTAACTTCATAATATTACGGTTGAACCAATGATCTCACATGAACATATTTTAATGATGTCCTACTACCTTTGTGGGCCTTGAACATGTCAGTTGCATTGCCGTCTATGCAGGCTCAGAAAGCTGTTGGACTTCATCAAAAATAACTTAATTTTTGTTCCACAAATAAACAAAGGTCTTACAGGTTTGGAACAACATGAAAGTGAGTAATTAATGGCAGAATTTTGGGTGAACTAATCAATTGCATTAATTCAAAAATATTTAAATTTCTGACTAAATAGTGTACATACCCAAATGAACTGAATCAAAATGAAACCAAATTTAAACTAAGAGCTTGTGAATCATAATCAAATCAAATTGATACCCAGCCCTAACTGGAACCACTGACTGAGAATGTCCTTGCTAGTATGTGCAATATGCAGCAGACAGTCTACGAATCATCCCTGGCTATACCGTCAGAGACATACCCTCTCGCTTTCATCACAATTTTAGGCTCGATTAATTTTCACAGTGGGAAATTCTAGTGTTTTTTTATTGACGCCACATGGTAATTACGCTGTCATCTCTTGTGTGTGTGCTTTTTGCATTCAGTAGCAGGGGTTTATTATGCCTGCGTGTTGCATGTTTGACGTTTGCTGACAAATCTGACTTTCAAGCATTTGTTAGGTTTAGCTTACAGTCTGTTTATAGAACTAAACATCGCAGCATAGAGAATGTTTACCTTTGGTGGACCCGTGCGAAACGCTAAAAGGGGACGTGAGAGAAAGAGCGAGAGTGCGGTTGTGAAAACCAACAACTGGCCCAGCTGTCCGAAGAGTCTCTTATCTCATAAATAAGTGGAGAAATCTGACCCAAGGAGGATCAAGCTGTTCCTCCATAACTAGCGTGAACACCAGGCTGCTCTTCTGCCGTGCTGCTTCAAAGGAACTTTGTTGTCACCGCTTATGGTACCGACGCCAGTCCTGAGAAACAAGGCAGGTGAAACCGCCCTAATCAAGCCAGCGTGAGAAAGAAAAGCAGCGGCCTTAAAAGCCCAAGTGCCATCTTTAACATTTGGCAGAGACGGCGCTCTCCCGCGTAGGAGCGATTGTGCAGTCGACCCTGCGGCTATGCAATTAAACTCCCTCATACAGAGATTCATCAATAAACCTAGCATTAAAAAAAGCACTCGAGATTGTTTACCACAACATATTCCTAGCGTGATCTGGAAAGGTTTAAATATCCCAGCCAATTTGCCAAGTATTTCCACACCAGCCCTCTGCGCCGAGGGAGCCGCATGTCGACCACCACTAATGTGGTGACCCGATGCCACGGCGTGTTGTGCTTCATGTAACCCCTCGCAGATCTCCAAGTCATGACAGACATGGGGCAGGAGGACAGAGCGGAGCATTCTCAGGGACGACGGTCTCCGGCTGATCGTTTCTAGAGTTTACACTGACGGTATCAAGTTTCCTTGACGACAGCGGCGGTAGTGGTGCTGGGCAGGCTGAGGGAGAGGGTGAAATAAAGCAGGGGTGACATGCTATGCTATTTATATTGAGCAAGTAGATAATTGTTTAAAGGTTAGGCTGCGAGCAAAGCATAAACAAGCATTCTGTGATTCTGTGTGTGTGAAAGAGAGAGAGAGAGAGATGTCCCTGCGGCACAAAGAGGAAGAGTGTGTCACATGATTGCCAGGCTGTCTGCCCGGGATACAAGGCTCTCTTATGCCAAAGGTCTGTGTGTGCTGAGAAAGGGGACAGAGAGACTAATTCTGTTCTTTAAGATAACAGACAGAAAATAGAAGCTGCAAGTATTTATAGATCTCTCAAAAGCTCTTTAAAAGGAATAGTTCAGCCAAAAAATGACATTTCTGTCATCATTTATTCACTCTCATACCTTATGATATTGTATCTACTGTGTCAGGCTACAAATAACACCACAGAATTAATCAGTACAATACGAAGATACAATTCACAAATAATTATTCCGTTAATAACGGAGTTGGTGAGTTTAACTCAGGAACTGATTCAGATTTGTTAACTGAAATAGTTCACTGAGAAAAACTGACTCAAAAGAATGATTCATTCATAGATTGGACTAATTTGCTTCCCAAGTGCCACTTACTGAATCAGTCATTTTAGGAGTAGTTCACTTCCGGAACAAAAATTTACAGATAATGTACTCACCCCCTTGTCATCCAAGATGTTTATGTCTTTCTTTCTTTAGTCAATAAGAAATTATGTTTCTTGAGGAAAACATTTCAGGAATTCTCTCCATATAGTGGACTTCAATGGTGCCCCCCAATTTGAACTTCCAAAATGCAGCTTCAAATGGCTCTAAACGATCCCAGCCGAGGAAGAAGGGTCTTATCTAGCGAAACAATCTGTCATTTTCTAAACAGATTGACCATTTATATACTTTAAACCTCAAATGCTCGTCTTGTCTCATCTCTGTGATGCGCATGCATAGTCTGGGTCAATACAGTTAGGGTATGTCGAAAAACTCCCAAGTCGTTTTCTTCCCCAACTTCAAAATCATCCTACATCGCTGCAGAAGTAGCGACCCAGTGTTTACAAAGTGAACATGCAAAGAAGCCAACATTCTTCAAGAGCTGGTCATATGTTTTTTTTGAAAAATACCTTTTTTGCAGTTTGTAACATAGCTGTCCTTCAATATAAACAGTCTGCAAAGTTTTTAATCAAAAAAGTGCACGATAAATAAAGATATTGTCTCTCAAAAGAAAAAGTCGGCTCAGAATCGCCTTAACGAGTCGTCATGTTTTCGAATATTTTGCCTGTTAACGATCTACATCACTGGGTAACACATTAGCATAATCCCCGCCTGCCAGTCTGACCTGTCCACAAACACTTCCGCTAGTTAGTGTGTTTACATTTTGTCGAGAAGACACTGTTCTGTGCTGGTTTTCATTGGCGAAAGACATTGTTGATGTGAAGAATCAGAGGTTAAAAATTCATTTTTTCCACAAAACCACAGCAATACAATTCAAAACTTTTGTTGTGTGCTCGTCATTTTACAGAGGACTGCTTCTCTAATCTTCTTTGGCTTCTAATTTTCATTATTGGAACTCGCACCTCCGAACCACAACCTGTAAGTACAGTTGATACAGTATGTGTACATTCTCAATTCTGTGTGTGCTTAAAACATCAATTTTTTTTTTGGCTTTTTATGCTTTTATATTGCGATAGGAGAGCAGAGAGATGACAGGAAAGAGCTGGGAGAAGAGAGAGGAGCGGGATCGAACTTGGGTTGCCGTGAGTGCAGTTGCGCTATATGTCGACGCACTAACCACAAGGCTATTGGCGCCACCATTATTGTTTTAAGTGTTTACAGTCTAGCAGCTAAACTTTAGCTGTGGGCATGATTCACTTGCATAAGAAGTGTTAAACAATGTTTTTATGTCATTATTTTAAGAACGGATTGGAGCACTGTATTATTGTTTTATGTGAATGTGCATGCTTTGTCAATGGCAGCCAGGGTTGGCTGGTTTTCACAACAATTGCCAGTTGCTACTTAAAACTAGCCCCATCGCGTTTCGAGGGGGGTCCACCATTAAAAAAAGTGTTCCAGGTGTAAAATACACGCTTTTTTCAGGGTTCCCCTGGTAAATTTGCATTCCAGGAGCCAAATATAACGTTACTGGGGTTGCTTCAAAAACAACTGTGGACTTGGCAACAAGTTAGCGCTCACAAACTTGCTCAAGTACTCCTCTCTGTACCAAATCGCAACAGACTGGGCCAGCTGACCAATCAGAGCAGAGTAGGCTTATGTATTTACAGACATTACACTCAGAACTGATTCAAACAAACAGTTTCATAAACTGTAAATGTATACTCTATAAAATGTAAAACTATAAATGTATATTCTAAGAAAATTACAATGTTTTCTGACCCTAGATGCATTTAAGCCTGTTGTAGGGGACTCCAACAAAATATTAGGACACTTAAAAAACCATATGACCTACTCTTTAACTCAAGAATTCATACAGATTTGTGAACTGAATCAGTTCATTGAGAAGAACTGACTCAAAAGAATGATTCATTCATAAATTGGACCGAAAATTCGGTTTCTGAGTGCCCCTCACCGATTCAGTCAATAAACTTAATTCAATTTAAGCCATTATTTGGTTTCAAACTGCATGTGATGTTAAGACTTGTTTTTAGAAAATACATCTTTTGGAAAATCATCTATTTTGAGAAATTCCTCAAATCGTATTTGGTCGGTTACCGACATTCTTCAAAATATCTTATTTTTGAATCTTGTAAGATTCAAAATATCTTATCTTATTGTGTTCAGTAAAAGATAAAGTTATACATGTTTGTTGAGTGGCACAAGGGTGAAAAAAATGATGCCAAATTTCATTTTTGGGTGAACTATCCCTTTAAGACCTGTTTCCAGAAAACACATCTTACCTCATTCATCAAAAACCATCTTTTTCTAATTTTAGCAGCTTATGGAGAAAAACAAAAACCATTGTTATATTTATACAACAAATATAACAAAGGTTTTTGCTTTTTCTCCATACAAATGAAGTCAAGAGTAAGCTAAACTGTTTGGTTACCAATATTATTCAGAATATATTCTTTTGTGCTTCTCAGAAGAAAGAAACACATACAGGTTTGGAATGACACAAGGGTGAGTAGATGTCAGACCTTTCATTTTTAGCTGAACTTTTCCTTTAAAGCCGTTTAGACATGTTTACTGTAAAACTCTACAAAACACCAGTGAAGAAAAAGTTTGTTTTGCAGCGTGACCTTGTGCTCTGAGTGCAAAACAACAAAACCAAAGAAACGCTCGCAGGATTTAGCACGCTGAGGCGGGAGTTAGCGATGCTAACGGCTCGGCTAAGCTTCACAGCTCAACTCAGAAAATCTGTCACTCTCTCTGCCCCTCCATCTCTCGTTTTCTATTCGGCCTGACACCGAAATGCCAGCCGCTTCTGATGCTGACCACAAAAACAAGTTATTAAAAGGCTTGAAAGGGGGTATGAATATTCACATGGGGGATTTGAGAGGAGAGGAAAAGCAGAAGCCTGACAGCGGGGTGAGCAGTCAGGCTCCTGTCTCACTAAACGATTCGAACACAAATCCATTCAGGTCCTTATGAGCACACCGGGGTGAAAAACATTTACATACAAATACAAATATGCAACCACACACGCAAACACACATGCACATAAAAAACCTGATTAGCATTATTCCTCTTCACTAGAGCAAAATCCATCACTGTGAATGTGCTGCAATTGATTTGAAATACATTAGCAAATCGTCATCTGAAACCAAGAATTGTAATCCCTAATCAAACGGATGAGATCTCTCTCTTTCCATTTTCCCCCCTCTTCTGTTTACGTGCGCGAGCCCAAAATTGCTGTGTGTTTTCCCCGCATGGAGAAGTGCTCTTAACAAGCGACGACACTCAACATCAAAGATTTCTGGCTTTTTGTCAGGGTGTTTCAGCTGAACGCCAGATTGATTCGTATGGTGTCTATGTGTGTGTGTGCACGTCTGACATCATCCCAAGGGAGCACCAGACTGTGTTACAGCAACTGCCCGCTGACACTAGACCTGTTGCCTCCAGATGGCCTCCGCCACACACACACACACACTCAAGCCGTTCTCCTCAGCACAAGAGTGATATCTTCTCATCTCTGGTTCAATATTAAGTGTTCTCTTTCACCCTCCATAACCTCCAATCACTACGAATCTACAATCTGCTGGTACATTATTATGTCTGTAGTTAAAGTCATGAACGGCTCTACATTGTATTGCAACAGCCATGCCAATAAAGCTTTATTGAACGTGCAGAGACAGTCAGAGAGAGATGAATCTATATAAAACTTTAATGAAGTTAAACTAATTGCAAAATACCTAATGATGCATTACAGCATTGGTCACCAAAAGGAAATGTAACAGTCTTCATAATGCAACCTTATAGCTAATTTTTTAAAAATCCATATATGGGCCATCCTACAGAATTGGTCCAAAGTCAGTTGGAAACGTCTTGAAAAAGAAAAAAAAAGAAAAAAAAAAAAAGTGTCTTTTTCCAAAAAAACAAAAACATACAAACAAACCAAAAAAATGGTATGTTTGCAAATTGCATAATATCCAGGGTACACATTTCTAGTAGTTGTGCAGTTAATTCTCAAATTGTATTTTCAGAAAGTTTTGGAATATCTGACCTCTGTCCAAATTTGTCACTACCGAAACACAGCAATTAATAATTTAATTAGACGAGTTATATTGACCTATTAAGATTTGCTTACATCTACATTGTAAATATTACATTCCAGATTGTATTTTTTTTGTGTGCTATTTTATTCATTTTCTTTCTCAGAGGTAAATCCATAATTACATTTTTAACAATATTTCAAGTGTAATTTATGAGATTTGTATTTTGAATCCAATGTTTCTTTGTAAAAAGCAAAGAGTTGATCATACTGATTTCAAACTTAAAGATTCCTTTGTTTGAATATACACTGAACCAAAAACTATCATAACTTTTCAGTTGATAATTCAGTACACTTTATTTTTTGACCAAACATCCCATGTTTAGAAGGGATCGGTATGTTACACTACCATGTTTCGGTAGTGACAGCACATTTTCAGTAGTGACAGTAATGCTTCGGTAGCATATCACTTTACAGAATTTTAACCCACATACTAAAATATTTGCATAACTGTACTAAAATTTTGTTTTTATTTTCTCCAAATATGAGGATTATGTGTTCCTTTTTGTCACTACCGAAATAATGATGACATGTTTCGGTAGTGACAATAACACCCAAAAAAACAAAAGAAAGATGTTATTCCTTAACGTTTTAAATGTGTTTTTTGGTTGTGGGACAGCACCAATTCTGCAGAATGGCTCATATAGGCATATTAAGTATATAATAAATTTTTCTAAAATAATGTATTAAGATGGAAATCATGGAAAACATACAGTACTATAATAATGGGAATTTAATGAGCATCATCGTTAAGAGTAATGAGAATTTGGAGGGAAAATGTGCTTAAATGTAATAAAAAAAAAATGATGTCAGAGTTTGACAGTACAAAAATACGCCTCATTTTTCTTAGGCAAAATATACTTTCTTATTTTCTAACTGTTGTTTTGTGGGTAAAATATGGGAATGGGACATGTTTTAATGAGATTTACTCAAAGAGAGAGAGAGGTAGTCACCAGATGCACTCCACAGCATGGGTCCTGTTTGGCTCTGTGAGCCTGATTTGTTCAGGAACTCATTCAGGTTTCTATACATTAATTGGTTCCTCAGAGTTCTCGATTTAAATGTTTTCAGCCGCCAGCATCCCGCCTGTCCATTAAACACCCCCAATCCCTCTCCAGAGCCCCATCTCTTGCTCGTTTTTCTCATCCGCTCTCAGGATTACCTCACTGCCTGGCATCTCTCCTCCTGCCCTCTGTCCTTTGCCCTCTCCCTCTTTCTCCCTTTCCCATCTTAAGCCCCACATTCATTTCAGGGCTACTTTGTTCAGTCTCCCTCCCTCGCTCATGCATGATTGCGTCCTGCGGGTCACAAAATACGGTACGCTGTTAATTACCTTGAGGCTCTCGGACAGAGACAGAAAGGCCAGAGAATTAGAGGAAAAGGAAAGCCCATAAACACTGAGATGGTTAAACATTTAACAGCGGCGCTGCACTGTGCAAACAACTCTTCCTAGCAGATTTCCAGTGGAGAGGAAAGACAGAATTGTGTTCTGAGTAAAAGCACCTCTGTGGGGACAAAGAGAGGCTGTAAAACGAACATCCTCAGGTGTTTTTAACCACAGAAAAGCGGGAATGTGTCCTCAGAGGCTCAGTGAGTCATCTATGGCTTCATCCTCTTCATCAACACACACACTTCCTGTCTACCTGAGAGACTGTGTTCTCACACCAGCTGCAGAGCAGCGCCAGCCAAAAACACCAAGCAACAATGTGAGGATTTGTGTGTTGGGCTGTGTGTAGGTGAGATCAAGAGTGATAGACAGATGTAGCCTGAGGTGAGATGAAGAGGGAAAAAAACAGATGTAGTGTGTGTAAATCTGTTTAATATGACACCTGGTGTTAAGATAAATCTTGGGTGAGGGGTACAATGCTAAATACGGGTGTAAACAGAGACTAAAATATTTATGATCTCATTCAAACCACACTTGGAAAAAAAAGTGGCCCTATGGTATTTGTAGTGCAAACCACTAATACCTGTTGGACAATAGTGAAGGACTGCCCATTTACCTGTCAATCAAAGCTGGCTGTTAAATTGGGGATTGCAAACCCCTAGGGGTCATGAGGGAATTACAGGGGGTTCATGAGTTGTCGAAAAGCTAATAATTAATCATAAAAAAGTAAAAATGTATAAATTAAAAAATGATTAATGATAATCAGCATTATTTTAAAATGATAAGCCAGTGCAAATTTGTTGTTAAATTGCCGAAATATTTTACAAGGGGTTTGGCTGACAAAAATTGTGGGAATCTTTGGTCTAAAATATGGGCTCAAAAGAAAACATCCAAAACAAACAAAAAAAAATCTGGGAATGTCTATTTGTATTAATCTAAAATTCACAACAAAATGTGTTTCATATCTGAAAGTAAGTTTTATATACCCTTAATAATAATGCAGCAACACACTAGCATAAGAAGTGACAAAAGTCACAAAATTAGAGACCCTCCCTTGAAATCCGATCACAAGCGGTCATGAGAGGCACATTTGAGATGCAAATAAAAAAACAGGTTTAAACAGCGATACATCTCATTTGACCACTTGTGATTGCATCACCTGAGATTAAATGTAATATCAGGCGTGAACTGGTTTTATGTGAGTGTATGGGTTACAGTACCAACCAGCCTCTTTCGTCTCTGACTGGCAGTGTTTTTCCCAGTTCCTCATTGTTGCCTCCTTGTTAGCATCTCCCCTCATTAACAAATCCTTCTGCCGCCACTGTGTGAGAGATGTGACTGGGCCTCAGAGAACGAGCAAAGGCGGCAGTGAAACACATTCACACACATACAGTCTAGTTTTTTTCTTTTTCACTCTTTCTTACCCTCTCACACATCCTCTGTCTGTCTCTCTCTCATACACACACACACACACACTCGCTGTGTTTATTCACGCCCATGCAGGCTAACAATCTCCTGTCGCCCACCATCTTTTCTCATCACCTCGTTCTCTCAGCCGTAGGCCTAGAGTCGCATTCAGCATCTCTTTTCACAGCTCGCTCAGTGTTCTGAAAGAGTCACACACAACCTCCTGTACACAAAACTCTTTCAATCTCTGATATCCTGCCTGCTGTTTACGCATAGAGGTGTATTTATGTAGCTTATGCAACAACTGTAAAGACTTTATCAGCTTGGATGAAAAGAGAAGGGTGGAATGAGAAAAAAGGGGAATGGGAAAGAGAAGGAAATGAGAAAGCAAGGGAAAACAAAAAGGAAATGAAAAACAAAGGAAATGGAAAGGAAAATGAAAAGTGTAAGGATAGCAAAAAGAAACAAGAAAGGAAATGCATGTAAAAGAACAAGGAAGTAAAAGGCGAAAAAGAAGAGGAAAGGAAAGGAAAGGAAAGGAAAGGAAAGGAAAGGAAAGGAAAGGAAAGGAAAGGAAAGGAAAGGAAATACACATAAAAGCACGTAAAAGCACAAGGAAGTAAAAGGCAAATACGGAAATGAAAGGAAGGGAAAAACATGTAAACAAGAAAGAAACAAATATAGAAAGGAAAGGAAATACACATAAGCACAAGGTAGTAAAAGGAAAGGAAAGGAAAAAGAGAAAGGAAATACACATAAAAGCACAAGGAAGTAAAAGGCAAAGACAGCAAGGCAAGGCAAGGCAAGGCAAGGAAAGGAAAGGCAAGGAAAGGAAAGGAAAGGAAAGGAAAGGAAAGGAAAGGAAAGGAAAGGAAAGGAAAGGAAAGGAAAGGAAAAGAAAAGAAAAGAAAAGAAAAGAAAAGAAAAGAAAAGAAAAGAAAAGAAAAGAAAAGAAGGAAATACATGTAAAAGGACAAGGAAGTAAAAGGCAAAGACAATAGAAAGGCAGAGAAAAACAAAAGGAGAAAGGAAATACACGTACAAAGGACAAGGAAGTAAAAGGCAAAGATGGAAAGGAAAGGAAAGGAAAGGAAAGGAAAGGAAAGGAAAGGAAAGGAAAGGAAAGGGACATGAACAAGAAAAAGGACAAGAAAAAAGGAAAAAGGAA
>JAHKKF010538658.1:13535-37214 GCA_019740295.1 Labeo calbasu
TGCATGTAAAAGAACAAGGAAGTAAAAGGCGAAAAAGAAGAGGAAAGGAAAGGAAAGGAAAGGAAAGGAAAGGAAAGGAAAGGAAAGGAAAGGAAAGGGACATGAACAAGAAAAAGGACAAGAAAAAAGGAAAAAGGAAATGGACACAGAAATACAAGGAAAAGGAAGGAAAAGGAAGGGATGGAAAGCAAAAGAAAAGGAAAAAGAACAAGGAAAGGAAAAGGAGGGAAAGGTCAAAGGAAGACAAAGGAAAAGGAGGGATGGAAAGCTAAAGAAACAAAAGGAAAAAGGACAAGGAAAGAAAAGGGAAGTAAAAGAAAGAGCAAAACAGATAAAGAAAAGTCAAGGAGAAAATGAGAAAAACTGAAGAAAATTGAATAAATGGGCAAATGATAATTCTAGGAAAGGAAAAAGAAAAGAATGGAGAGCAGGAAAGAAAATAAACAAAAGGAAAAGCAGCAATAACATCAGACCAAGTAACAATGTGCACACTCACCTAATTATGAGGTTTTGTGGTGTAAATTGTGGAACAGAAAAAGAAAAAGATGAAAGATGGATGTGTGATTAAACTGCAGGGAGAAGGGGTCTTTGCTGAGGGAGAATGGAAAAGAAGCTCCATTACATTTTAATGGGAGGAGCCATGACCTCCAGCACCACCTTATGGCAGGTCAGGAAAAGGGTTAACCCTCCAGGGCCAGAAGAATCATGGGAATAAGGTTTTTAGAGGTCACTGGTTAATGCATTTACTGCTCCCTTACTGCAACTCCTATACTAACCTTCAACAGACATAAACGTGTGATGGGAAAACAGGGAATTGTGAGTCCGGGCCGGTGAAAGACAGGGTGGGCATCTCAACGTGCAGTTTCTCTGCGGACCCAGCGTGCTTCTCACCTTCTCTTTCGGCGAGCTCTACATGCTAAGTGAGAACATTGTTCCGGTCAATTTGTTCCTTTCAGGGCCCCAGTGGGCAGTGTCCTTTAGCCTGACAGCACACTGAGAGAAAGCACTCTGTCTGGAAGGGTCTGACATCAAGACAAGAGTGAGGGAGAGACAGAAAGACATAGGGAGAGAAAGAAAGAGCGAGCGCTGTGCCAAAAAAGGAGGGACGGCGAAAGGGACGGTTTGAGATATGGAGAAATCGAGAGCTGACAAAAGGAAAAAAAGAAAAGGGAAGGAAACCGGATGACAGTAAAAGACCGATAAAGAGGACACAAATGACACAGAGGGAGTTAAGGGGCCCTGCTTTGGGGAGTCCGAGTGAACGGCCGAGGAAAAGGGTCCACGGGGTGGTGGGGGTGGTTAAGCAGCCGCAGGTGACGTAAAACCCCAAGGGCAACTGTAAGCGTGCATGCGTGTTTGTCGCGCGTGTGCCCCCTGTGCCCGCAGCACCTGTTCCCTCGGCACACTGGCCTCAACACTTGCACTGAGGGGTGAAGTGCGGCTGTTGGGGGGAAAGGGCGCACTTGAACAGGGCACCTATTCAAGAAAACTTGGAACACTCTCTCTGTTTCCCTTCATCCACCTCTTCTAATCCCTCCCAATCACATTTAAGAATATCTTTCGCATTACATCCCAGTAAAATCAGCAGGGGGTTTGCTCAAGCTCTGTGCACGTTGGGAAAGTTGCACATACAACTTAAGGTTGGTAATAAAACAGCTCCGGGTTTGCTGGGGATTAGAACAGCTCCGCTGAACAGTCTGTTAAGATGTAAAGTGCATTAAAGACAACGGCAACAGAATTGAAGTTGAAGAATGAGAACAGAAACATAACTGGGTCAATGACGTGACTAACTTTTTGCCCTATCAGTTTATTCAAAAACACGACGACTTGAAAACACTTTTATGATGCATGTTTTCAATAAATCATTTTGATGAATTTATGATTTCTTTTTGGTGGAGCATATAGTTGAAAATGTCAGAATGAAATTCAGATTGGAATTGATTTTTTTTTTTTTATTTCATGGTTGCACCACATGACAAACTGATAAAGCTGAAGCTTTTCTTTTTTTAATGAATACAAAGAGCACATTTCTAAGAACTTGAAAAGATTGTGAGCACTCTTATACATCATTGACCCAACAACAGAGCAAGTGACTGCTTTAATTCTTGCTCATAAAAAACTGAGCGCAAAACACTGAGATAAAAAGGGAACACTGAAACCAATCTATTCCGAGTCGTAAACTTCCTGTGCACTTCACACATTGTGTGCTGTGGTGCTAATGATAATTCAGTGTGTAATGAGTGGTTTTGTATGTGCGCTCGAAGAGGTCAATGGCACGCTCACACAAATGCCACCCTCAGTCATGAATCATGGGCCTCAGGGATTGTCGAAATGAAAAAATGTGAGCGCTTAAGCTGGACTGAAACCAAACAAAGAAGATGGATGATAATAACCCAATTCACAATGCAAAAACTGAAGAGCTCTAATGACTGCTATCGAGCTTGAGACCTTTAGTCATGTAGACAGTGAGAAAATTGAGTTTTTGCTTCAAAGAACAATCCTTGTCTAATAAGCCAGAGTTATTGGTGGAAAAAGCAGATGGCTATCCTATCCACATCTTACCTTTCCTTCACTAAAGGACATCGTCTCCACTGGTAAATCCTCTTTTCACCTCCTTTCTCTCCCGGGTTTTTTTAAAACGCTCTCACCCTTAGGGACTTCACTCACTTCTTTCTCTTTTTCCAGTCCACAAACCTTGAAGGACAACAAAAGACAGTGCAATGGCTATTTGAATTTGAAACAGGGGGACTACGACAAAAACCGTGTCTCACAGCGAGGCGGCAGACGGACCGGTGCTGAAGACCTAGCCATTCATGAAAGTTCACTCATATGTTGAGAAAGGAAGATGAAAAATACTATTCTGACACTGTGCGACCCACTTAGTTGGTGGAATACGAACAGCTGTTGAATGGGTGTACGTTCAAACACCTGGATGATACAGAAAGTAAAACAAACACACATAAACACAAATAAACACCCACCAACCATACCTAAGCAAACAAACACTCTTACATTCAAGGTATCTGTCAAGAACTGCAGTGTGGTTATTTGGAGACTAAAAGTGCTCTTGATGTTTCATCATAGGGTTTTCAGATCAGTGTGTGGGTTCTAATAGCACAAGAACATAGGCTTCCTAAAGAATGACTCTTTGTGGAACTTAAATAGGTCCTGCTTTGAAAACTGACTGTAAAATCCTTTTGGTTGTAATCGGAACCTTTATTTTTAAGAGAACAGCTCTAAATGTCAGTTCATGAGAAACAGGGCGAATGAGGAAAGAACAATAACACCTTGATACATTTCATTTAACAGTTACCTTTCAGTTTTTACAGTTGGTTTTGGTCAGAACTGCATTTCTCAATAATGTGTTTTTGAAAAAATTTCAGACAGTCGTCTTTTAAAATTCATGAAATCTTTTGTGACTCATAGAAAATGAGTGTACACATTCACAAAATTGTTAAATGCATGTTCACAAGTAGCACAACAATCTGATATCTATTTGTACTTAAGCTCCATATTATGGATTTTTAAATATCTAAGAGCAAAATGAAAAAGAAAAGAAAAGAAAAGAAAGAAAGGCCAACAAGGCCTACCACATGATTTCACTTCTAGCTGACAGCATTTTGGTATGTCAATTTCATCAACTCAAAGAGCCCATCTTTAAAATGTCATGTAAACATGACTTTCTAGGACAGATCAGGCATGCCAAGAGCTTCTTCTAGGTATAGCACGGCATTCAGAATGATACAGATGCATTATGTTTCCATACTGATACCAGTCTGTTTAATTGGTTGGTGGATACGTTGCATGGATGTGTGCAGACACCTGTTTTTGTTTTACAATATCAGAGCTACATTTTTATAGTGGAATTACCATATGCAAGAAAGTAAGGCATGCTGAAGCATAACATTTGTGTTTTTATATTGCAGTGCATGCAACACAATAAAGAGCTGTCATTCTTGTTTAATGAAAGGCTTGTGGTTTCTGTTAAAAAAAGATCTTGTAATGCTCAGTGTTTTGATGGGTGTGAATGTTAGTTAGGTTATGGCAGAATGAGTTCATTTGTTTAGATAATGTAAGTGCATTTGAGATTAATTGCTGTGTCAAGTTGTTAAAGATAACAGTGTGAAGAGTTTGGAGAAAGTACACTTAGTTTTTAGAAATGCACTTAACCACTTATAAAAGACTGTACAAATGCAGTTTACCTGAGATCTGTAATATAGAGATCTGTAACTCAGAAATCAATCTAATCGTAATATTGATAAAAAGGAAAAAAAATGTGATATTGTTGTCAAAACAAATATCTTTAAGACTAACCTCAACTGCTGCAAAATGCGAACAACTGTTAATTATTCAGTTCTGTTCCACCATCCGTACAGCTTCAGCGCAACCCTGAATTTCATGGTCAAAATCAAGTCAGAACAACGACCAGCAACTCTCTAAATCATCTCTAAATATAAAGACGCGTTTCTTTAATTACATAAGCGTAATACCTCATTAAAGAAGAATCATAACTCGCCTGAACAATATTCTATGACTAATTACTTAGTGTAGAAATCAGAAAGCGCAATTCAGGGGCGCGCGCAGAACCAAACCCATCATCGCAACACTGAGATGGAGCGGAAAAACGCGTAACAACTACTACAATCCAGAACAGAAGCTTGTAATTTGGAAAACCAGCACACTTACCGATAACAACCGCGGGAAACGGTGAGCCCGGTTCTCAGTAAATGACTCGCCTCCTCGGGACTATAATCCAGAATGACTGAGAGGAGAAGAGAGGAGAGGAGGGGTCCGCTTGAAATCTACTCCTCTCTATCGCACCTGTCTCTGTGCAGATCTGATCCCTGATCTGACATCCTTAAGACAACTGTGTCCAAACCCCCAACAACTAACCCCCCGCCCCAACGTACACAACGACACCTGTCCCCGGGTAAAAAACACAGCGCGACAAAGCTCGTTTATGCTGCGAGTGAACAAATGGCATTCCCGGCTTGGTCCTGCAGCCGTTGTAGACCCCTTCGGACAGCCATCCAGTATCCAAGAAGTGTTTGGAATAAGCGGGGATAAACTGCCTTGTGTCTAGCAAATGATGGCAAAAACAGTCCACGCCAGCGCAACCAGCTGTGCCTAATGAAAACGTGTCTGTCTGGGCTGGAAACACTTGCCTTATTTATCACCTACCGCTACAATAGTTAGTCAGTGCTGCTGCGCCAGTAGAATGTACACGCTCCTGAACGCGTGGACAAAAAGGCACGTTCGTTTGTTTGGAGCGCGCGTCGCTGCCTCCGATTTGAGTCCAGCCTCTGGAATCCGTTAAAGGAAACTCTTATTGTCCGGCAGAAATGTAATATTTCCAACAATCCCCGGCGCGTAGCCCGCGGCGTTTGGTCTGTGAGAGAAAGATCACGCGTTTGCTATCTCAGCGCTGTTGTAAGTCTGTCACCCACAGCTATTCAAACGCAAGTCAATGCCAAAACCTGACGCAGAATAGAGCTGCGGACTGGAGCGGAATTAATTTGTTGTTAATCATTTGGGGTTGGGAAATAAATCAGCCACACTTGGATGAGGGGATTAGTCTTGGCATCGAAGCGCAAGTGGCAATGTAAGTGAATTTAATTTGGAGACCTAAAGAGTGAGCATGAAAAGCATCAAAATAAAGACATCTTTTCACTGCAGCTGCAGTTTAAAATATAAGCTACAGATCTAAAAAATGAATAAAGAAGCATTAAATAATAATAAATACAAATACATTACAGGCTAAATGAGAAATGAGAATATTCTGCGACACTGAATAAGTTTAAAGTTAGAAACGTACAATTTTATGCAATTATGCAAACCAAAACACAGTCCCATTTTAAAGGCGCCATTAAATCAAACTTGTTCTTTGTTGTTTTGTATGTATGTGCTATCATAATATTTAATCAAAACATTAACTTTCTTTCTTCCTTGCGATGATGTTTCTTCTCTGATGACGTGTGCACTGCCGCGAGGGCGGGACAATAATCCCACCCTTCCAGCCTGTCCAATCTATTGACCCTTCGCAAACAGCTTGATTAACAGGTGATCTGACCAATCATAATGCTGAACTGGCCATTCAGTCTGACAAATAAATCAGACAGGAGAGTAGATGAACTTCGGTGGATTTAAAAAAAAAAAATAAAATAAAAAGTAGTTGAAATAAAATACGTTCTGATGTTTATTAACTTTTTTCATGTTTTAAGTAAAAAAGAAAAGACGATCGATTCACGTGTCAATTGACACGTCGCAAAAACCCTACGCATCATGTTTTTACGCTCCGAAAAGCATCGCGGAACAAAGAGGAAACTGACAACACGCCAACAGACAAGACAGAGCAGATTACTTCTAGTATAAAATAAGGTCTCAGCTTTAAAATGTTATTTCTTTAAGAAATTCATACAATAAATACCGTTTTGTGGCTCTTTAATGTGTCGTGACAGATCATTGTATTGTGTTATTATAGACCAATTAACTCGTGAACCGATCGTCTTTTCTTATTTACTTAAAGCACGAAATAAACATGAATGAACATCAGAACGTATTTTATTTCAACCGCGGAAAGATGTCAGTATGCAATTTTTCAAGTGTAAGTCCAACAAAGTTATTCTACTCTCCTGTCTATTTGTCGGACAAAGTGGCAGATTCGGCGTTATGATTGGTCAGATCACCTGTCAATCAAGCTGTTTGCAAGGGGTCAATTTCAGATTCCCCCTTTTTCTTGTTCAAGAAGCAACGGCTTTTATAATACATAGCAGCAATAGAACTGTCTTTTTAGCGCTTGAGGCCTGCCATGTTTTCATATTTTAGTACAGCTTTATGCTGCATTTTCTTTACACTGAATTTGAATCAAGTACGCCTAAAGATGGCTTAAAATCTCTCAAGGTTATACTCTGCTTTCTGTAATGCGCATATCATATAAAAGCGACAAAATAATAAAAAGCCTGTATCAAAATCCAGTCAGTTAAAACACTCCAGTATATTACTGAGATCCATACATTTAATTCTCAACTGAAGATTTAAAAAAAAAAGTATTTTAAAAATGTGTATACAGGCAAGATTTAATGAGACAGTTAGGGAGGGTAATAATAACAATCTCTCCTCCTGTCTCTTCTTCTTTTTCTCATTCCTCTATCTGTGATCATACTCCTCTTAGTTGTCATAAGGAGTATAGACAACAATAGATGAGTCGGCTTAGTGGGAACAACAAAGAGTTATTCAAAAGTTGGTGACTTCATAAGCTAAAGACGCCTTGGGCAGGTACATGAGTGACAAATCGACTGACTTTATGAGGCGGATAATAAACACGCCAGAAAAAGTCCCTCTTAATGAACCAGTAAGCATTTCCTCAACATGACTCAAACTAATTATGTTTACGCATAGAAAACAAAAAAATCTAGGTGTGTGGTATGTGTATCATGCATGATTTAGAGTAATTAGACGGCACAAGAACCATTGTGACAATTCAGGCCCTTGCACACAAAGTCAATATGATTTGCTTCTATCACAGTTAGGGTAATTGAGTTGGCTGAGCCCCAGTGGTTCACAATTACCCAGTACGATTTTCCTTATTGTGATCTTTTAATGAAAAGTATCAAATTAGGCCAAAGAAACTTTGAGGGAAACATCTCGCTTTGTTCGTTTCTCTACATTTGATCTGAAGTAAAGCTCTCGCAAGAGAGCGATACGGAACTGACAACAAATAAATAAACAAAAGAGAAGCACAGTTTTGTTCTTCCTGGCTTTCATCCCACACTGCCGCTCTGAAACGGAGCATTTGCTTCAAACCCGGGCCACAAAACCGTGTTGGGAACACGAAACCAGGCAGTTTATCAGAGACAAAGAACTTTGAAGAGCAACATTTTTTAGCTCGTACTCCTGCCAGAGAAGCAACCAAAGATCACCCTGAATCAGCGTAGTCGTGCTTAGTTGTGATGCTAAAATAACGCTCCTGTCTTCCGCTCCCGGCCAACGCTGGTTGCCAGGTGTATATATGGCGATCGGGTGAGATAAGAACAGTGAGGTCACCATTACACCACAATATGAGGTGCAATGCGATATCTCTGGGTAATGACATATATCGTAGCTCAGGGGCAGCATTGCATGTGATCAAGCACAATCAAATTACTTGCAGTCACAAGCCAACCATCATGTCTCCATTTCCTTGTGATTTGATTGCAGGTCCTGATAGCAAACGGCGAATAGCCGAGCAGTTTATTCCATGTTCATATCCATTATTATCCACTTTTATAATGGGATGGGATACTTCAGTTTCGGCTCATTGCATCAAATACACAGTGGCTTTACAGTAGCTTTGCTTTTGTTCTTGCAGTAACAAGATTTCACTCCATAATTCCATATCGTAAAGCACCATATAGATCATTGTGCTGGCTTGAAACCAAACAGCCTAATGGTCTGCATATTTTCAATCATATAGCTGCCTAAAAGCTTCAAAGCAAGAGCAGAAATCCATGTAACAAGTGCCAAACACAACAATAAGCTAAGCCCTAGGTGACTTTTGTCAGCCACCCAAATCCAAGCCTCTTTCTTTACTGTTTCCGCCATAATCGCAAGCACATGTACAAATCGAATCAACAGCCATTATTACTTGCGTCTCAATAAACATACTCTCCATGGAGTCTTGACTCAACGTTCGTGAATGCAAATGCAATTACAAGTCATTTGAACTTGGTGGATGTCCAGTGCTGATAAAAATGGAGCTGGTTTGGACCAGTCTAATAATCTATTGTTCAGAAAAGGGAGTTTGGTAGCCGGGTCAGTGACATTGTGCTTTGTCTTATCTATTAATTTATTAGGAAATACATTAAAAATGCAATTTATACACACAACTAAAACACGCCTCTTATATGAAAAGCATGTTTTTAATTTCCCTAATAAAATTAATTTGGATTTTTTTTTATGGATGGCATAAAATCGAAAAAAAGTAAAAGAATGAAAACCTTAAGTAGTTTGGTGTAACAAAGCTGTTTCAGTGCTTATTAAAATTGGAAAAACTTTTGTCTGGTAAATTAAAGTCATCTGGTTTAATGAACTTGAATAAACATGCAGGGGGGAAATCATAACACAGGAAATGATATCAGAGAGGACTCCTGCGGACCATCATGACTATGCACCAAGGTCAGTAAGACTATTAAAATATCAGATAATTTGAACCTTTATGATAAAGCAAGATTAATTCTGGTTGTAAAAGTGTCATGCAGAGTGATGCCCCAATAAGCTTAATATTTATGAATATACACTACCAGTCAAAAGTTTTAGATACCAGTTTAAGATTTTTGATGTTTTTAAAGAAGTCGCTTCTGCTCACCAAGCCTGCATGTATTTGATCCAAAGTACGGAAAAAAACTGTACAATTTTGAAATATTTTTACTATTTAAAATAGCTCTTTTCTATTTGAATATATTTTAACATGTCATTTATTCCTGTAATTTCAAAGCTGAATTTTTAGCATCATTACTCCAGTCACATGATCCTTCAAAAACCATTCTAATATTTTGATTTGCTGCTCAAAATACATTTATTATTAGTAGTATTATGTTGAAAACAGCAGAGTAGAATTTTTTTCAGGTTTATTTGATGAATTAAAAGTTCGGATGAAAAGCATTTGAGTCTGAAAATAGAAATCTTTTGTAACGTAAATGTCTTCATAATCACTTTGGATCAAATTAAAGCATCCCTGCTAAATAAAAGTATTAATTTCCATAATTTCTTTCCACAGAAAAAAAATTATTCTGACTTTTGAATGGTTTAGTGTATAATGCTACAAAAGCTTTTTATTTCAGATAAATGCTGATCTTTGGATCTTTCTATTCATCAAAGAATCCTGAGGAAAAACGTACTCAAATGTTTTAAATATTAATAATATTAATAACAAAAAATGTTTCTTGAACAGAAAATCAGCATTTTAGAAGATGTCTGAAAGATCATGTGACACGTAAGACTGGAGTAATGATGCTGAAAATTTAGCTTTAGATCACAGTAATAAATTCTATTTTAAAATATATTCAAATAGAAAGCAGTTATTTTTAGTAAAAATATTTAACATTTTTACAGTTTTTCCTGTACTTTGGATCACATAAATACAGACTTGTGAGCAGAAATGTGGAAAATCTTACTGTTCAAAAACTTTTGACTAGTAGTGTATAGTAAACAAGTAAAAAATAAAATGTAAAAATCCAGTTTAAAACATGTGCCAATGTACTTTACGTGTTCATGGTCTCTTTCTTTCTATATAAATGATCTTGAAATTACCTTGAAAAAAGTACATTCCTAAGAACTCAACTCTTAATTATTGTAGCTGATTTCTTATTATTGTCATTGTGTAAAATGTTAGAAAAGAAAAGATAGAGCAATAGAAAAGAGTCTCATGTCTCTTTTCTAAGTGGTCTATGAGCTACAGTCGAAGGCCTTGTTTGGTAAGGCAGCTGCGGTCTGTGATGAGGTCGTCACGGCGTCTAACTGCGAGCAGATTAGAGATCTCACCTCACCCAGAGTGCTGAACACAGCGCGGCCACTGACCCGCCAGCAACCCACACCTGACATGATCCCAGAGCAATAAACACAAGCTGGTGTGAGTGTCCGAGACATTAAAAGCCTCTGGAAAGAAGAAAGCATACAGAAAAGTGGGTTCATTTATTTATCTTTGACAGCCTGCTGAATGATAGGCCTATCAGCCTACTCTGTCTGAAAATAACACGATGGGTTCCTGTAACCGTTTGGCTTTCGTTGTGTTGCCCTGGAGACAACGGTTTTCGTTTCACCTCTCTATAAATGTTCGGATGAGTTTGGTAAAATGCTTCTAAAAATGTCAGCCCAGGAGCAGAGGGGTATATTTCTAGCCATCTCGCATGTTTGCTGCCCACTCAGGGACGGTTTGATGAGTTCCCCGTGATTGTGTAATGGAACCCGACTGTTAACTGCACAGGACATTTCAAAGATGCTGAAGTTTTGAGCAACACTGGACTCATTCCAAAAAACACAGCGAAAACATTCCAGAGAACTTCATGGAACGACAATGAAATGTAAACAGTGGAATCATAACAGATACTCTATGTTGATGAATTACACCGGTTTGTCAGAGTGATAAATTCACAGCGTTTGTCGCACAAGTCATCTGAGGTTTATTTAAAGTTTGTTTCTTAATGTATGGCGACAAAGTGTTTTAGATTAATGAGCAATGTCAGTCTATGTAAAGTGATTTTTAATGTTTTTTTAAAGAAGTCTCTTATGCTCATCAAGGCTGCATTTATTTGATTAAAAATACAGAAAAAATGTGAAATATTATTGCAATTTAATATACCGATTTTCTATTTTAATATACTTTAAAATATAATTTATTCCTGTGATGCAAAGCTGAATTTTCTGCATCATTACTCCAAAAATCTTACTGTTCAAAAACTTTTGACTGGTAGTGTATATTTGTGAACAAGTAAAAATCTTTTAAAAATCCAGTTTAAAACACGTCAAGTTCTTAAAAATGTACTTTTTAAATGTATTTTAATGAAGTCTCTTATGCTCATCAAGGCTTCATTTATGTTATCAAAAATACAGAAAAAAACTGTAATATTGTGAAATATTATTGCAATTTAATATACTGCTTTTCTATTTTAATGTACTTTAAAATATAATTTATTCCTGTGATGCAAAGCTGAATTTTCAACATCATTACTCCAATATTCAGTGTCACATGATCCTTCAGAAATCATTGTAATATGCTGATTTGTTATTAATGTTGGAAACATTATGGATTGAATAGTTAAAACATCATTTATATAAGTCTTTACTATCACTTTGTATCAAATTACCACATCCATGCTGAATAAAAGTATTAATTTCTTTAAAAGAAAAAAAAGAAAGAAAAACATTTGTTGACCCCAAAGTTTTGAACAGAACTGTATATTGTTACAAAAGATTTCTATTTAAAATAAAGGCTTTACTTTTGAACTTATTCATCAAAGAATCCTGAAAAAAAGGATCACAGGTTCCAGAAAAATAAAAACAATCACAACTATTTTCAACATTGATAATAAATCAGCATTTTAGAATAATTTCTGAAGGATCGTGTGACACTGAAGTCTGGATTAATAATGCTGAAAATTCAGCTTTGCATTACAGAAATAAATTATATTTTAAAGTATATTAAAACAGAAAACCATTGTTTTAAATTCCAGTAATATTTCACAATATTACTGTTTTTTCTGTATTTAGTTTTTTTGTTCAAATAAACTATACCTATATATATATATATATATATATTGCAGTACATATTTTTTTTTAAATATATAATCTGTTCATCCACAAAAGGCTTTAACCATAAAGAATTTCCTTTAGCATTCTACTAACTGCAAAGATAAAGTTGATTAAAGTTAATCATAATCATAGCCAGCAGCTTTCTTCTTCACAAACTGGAGTCAAAAATATGAAAATAGACACAAGATAGTTTTTAATCTTTTCTCTCATTATTTTTCATCTAGCCTATAAACGTTGTTAGGTTACTGTCTCATGTTACTTGTGCTCCCACTTGTGCCAAACTTAAAGTTTAGCCTTATCTTAGTATGAATCTGAATTTGGCTGTTTAAAGAGCTGAATTATTTATGCAGATGTGTGAGGGTGTACAAAGAAGACAGAATGATAAAAATTATACACAGACACACACACACACAGAAAATAACTGAACGGGGCAGATGTGGCAGGTAAATTATTTTTTACTGCTGATGCAAGGCTAAGTCTTCAAAGTTATATTACATCCACGTGAAATATGTCTGAGTCCAATTCCTGCATCCGTCTGGCCAAGGTCACACACTAATATGTTATTAAATGATAAATGGTCTCAGGGCAGAAGTTTGTGTATCATATTTCATCATTGTCATGATTTGTTTCTCTAACCTCTATGTTACTGATACCAAATGTAGCCGCCACATACATGATTCCAGACATAAGATGTGAGATAAAAAGATAGAGCGATGACATCTCATGCCAGAACCAGATGGCGGAGAGTTCAAGGGTTACAGTACAGCACTCGTGACATTCATGCTGATATCTGGAAAGATTATCCATAAAAGAGTCAAACCAGAATGTTAGCAGTCTATGCACTGCATTAGGAACAAAATTTAATTCCGTGCAAAGATAATGTTGATTAAAGCTGCATGTAATCATAGCCAACAGCTTTCCTATTCACAAGCTGGAGTTGAAAATACGAAGAAAACAAATAAGCATGATAATAAACACCAGTCAGACAACGACAATGAATTACGGTTACTATTGTAAACAACATAAAATCATTTTAAAGCCATAGTTCACCCAAAAATGAAAATTTACTCACCCTCAAGACATTTGAGATGTAGATGGGTTGTTTGTTTTCCATCTGAACACATTTGGAGGAATTTAGTATCTCATCACTTGCTCATTAACGGGTCCTTTGCAGTGAATGGGTGCCGTCAGAGTTCAAACATCTCAATAATCGACCAGTAATCCACGCGTTGCTTTCGGCTGAAATATGAGTTCTCCGTCCAAAATATAGCTTTCTCCAGTGAAAGAGTCATCTCATCTGAATCAGGAGAAAAATATGCACATATCAATTACTGTTTGCAAGCATAAACAGTTAACAAATATGACAAATATGACGGTGGAAATATTCAGTTCACAAAACTTAAATTGGTAGACTCATGTGGTTTACTTGTGGAACACTGTGAGGTTTTTATCAGCTGTTTGGACTCTCATTCTGACGACACCCATTCACTGCAGAGGATTCGTTTGTAAGCAAGTCATGTAATGTTAAATTTCTTCAAATCCGTTTCAATGAAGAAACAAACTTTGGTATACTTTCAGCAAATTTTAATTTTTGGGTGAACTATTTCTTTAATTAGGTTATGAGGTGATGTACAGTACGCAAACGTGCAGCACAGCACATGATTGATCAGCTCATCTGCGATCATACAGCATAAGAGGTTGCCAATATTGGCAACACGCCAGGAATAACCCTATATCCTCAGGCGCTGCATCCATTTCTCCTCCTGTCCCCGAATCTTCAATTACCCAATATCCAGGTCAATTTGGACCACAATAAATCGACCCAACAACGCTAAATGTGAGCAAAGCAGGACCATATGACACCGCTGGCCTCGGGGGCCATAGCTGGTCTTGGGAAAAAATGCTCAAGACCACTCAAGAAAAATACACAAAATAATAACCGTGACAAATGCAACGTGCAACATTCCAGCTTGGTTGGTTTCCATGAACAGATCTATCTCTTTCCACAAGCACTCTGTTTGCTTGTTTTGCAGTGTGGCAGACACAGTGAGGACTAAACACATACTTCTGACGTTTTTTTTCCCTCCACAGTGAGACTGCAGCACAGATTTCTTTAATAGCAAAGAGATGCAGACCTCAGATGACAGTGAGGATATGAAACACTCTGTAATGAACTGCAAACACATATTTTGTGGCTGTGGTAAGGAAGGAAGATTTTTAGCAGTGATAGTAATTACAGCATGTAGTAAAAGAAAGTTAACAAACATCACACCACATTAATCAAATATCAAAGTGCCGTCTTGTTAGATGTTGCACTGCTTAAAAAAAAAAAAAAAAAAAAAAAAAAAACATAAAAAAACCCTGTTTTTTCTTTAAATGATAGCTACTCAAATATCCCCTTTAAATGAGAAGTCCACTTCCAAAACAAAGATTCACATATAATGTACTCACGCCCTTGTCATTCAAGATGTTCATGTCTTTCTTTCTTCAGTCGTGAAGAAATTATGTTTTTTTAGGAAAACATTTCTGCATTTTTCTCCATATAATGGACTGGTATGGTGCACCGATTTTAAACTTCCAAAAAGCAGTTTAAATGCGGCTTCAAACTATCCCAAATGCGGCTGTAAACGATCCCAGCCGAGGAAGAAGGGTCTTATCTAGCGAAACTAGAAAAAATACACTTTAAATACTTTTTAATCTCAAACGCTAATCTTGCCTTTCTCTCCACGAACTCTGTGTATTCTGACTCAAGACAGTTAGGGTATGTCGAAAAACTCCAATCGTATTTTCTCCCTTAACTTCAAAAATCATTTCAAAATCATCTTACGTCGCTGTAGACGTTCCGACCCAGTCTTTGCAAGGCGAACATGCAAAGAAAATCAAACACCCTTAACAAAAATGGTAAAACAGTGATATAGGACGATTTCGAAGTTGAGGGAGAACATGAGATGGGAGTTTTTCCGACATACCCTAACTGTCATGAACTGGAACAAAAACATTAAAAAGTATATCAACTGCATTTTTTTAAATGAAAATAACCGATCGTTACGCTAGATAAGACCCTTCTTTCTTGGCTGGGATCGTTTACAACCGCATTTAGGATAATTTGAAGCCGCATTTAAACTGCTTTTTGGAAGTTCAATATCGGGGCACCATAGCAGTCCATTATATGAAGAAAAATGCTGAAATGTTTCCCTCAAAAAACATAATTTCTTTACGACTGAAGAAAGAAAGACATGAACATCTTGGATGACAAGG
The DNA here is from genome assembly GCA_019740295.1 of Labeo calbasu. Lineage (NCBI taxonomy): Eukaryota > Metazoa > Chordata > Actinopteri > Cypriniformes > Cyprinidae > Labeo > Labeo calbasu. The sequence goes on from JAHKKF010538658.1 coordinate 29,079, forward strand.
GGGTGAGTAAATTATTTGTGAATTGTTGTTCTGGAAGTGGACTTCTCCTTTATATCATTATTGTTGTCAGGAAAGGAGCTTCATCTATAGACCAGAGCTGATGTAAATACAGCACTAAAAAACTGTTTATGACATTTTCTACGTGTTTTATGTACATTTGTTACCCTGGACCACAAAACTAGTCATAGCACGGGTATATTTGTAGCAATAGCCAACAATACATTGTATGGGTCAAAATTATCGATTTTTCTTTTATGCCAAAAATCATTAGAATATTAAGTAAAGATCATGTTCCATGAAAATATTTTGTAATTTCATACCATAAATATATCAAAACTTAATTTCTGATTAGTAATACGCATTGCTAAGAACTTAATTAGGACAATTTTAAAGGCGTTATTCTCAATATTTTGATTTTTTTGCACCCTCAGATTCCAGATTTTCAAATAGTTGTATCTCAGCCAAACATTGTCCTAAAAAATGTACTTCATGGCTGGTTTTGTAGTCCAGGGTCACATTTGTCAGATCTAGTCTATTGATGAAACTCTTTATTTATGTCGGATAGATTTATCATGGAAATGCCCTTCCTGATTGCAGCAACAATGCTTGAAGTAGCTTTGGGAGTATGTATAAGTTGAAATGGTGTTTTAACGTTATTGTTAGCAGATCGTTTAGGTTTGGCGTACCACACACTATAAAAGCAGTTTCTTTCACATTTGTCAGTTGATTAGCCATTTGAATGAGCGCGTCTCAGTGCATTGAGAATGTAGTGAGTGTCCCCTAGTGGTCGGATGTGAAACCTGCACTGCATCTCCCCCTAGCAAGCCTCGGGCAAACTGTCATACAAACTCAGGAGACAAACGATGACATAGCTATGGTAAAAACAATCACGTCTCCTGAAGCAACCAATGATACATGTCTTACTTTCGTCCAGTCATCTACCTTTGGAGTGTGCTGAAATAAAGACGTACAATAACAAACTTGCACTAGTTTTTACTGGCGATAAACAAAGAGCTAACTAAGAATGTGCATAAACTGGAAATCTGAATTTGTTTTATAAAAACGTCGGCTTAATGTTGATTCAAATAATAATAGTGTGCTAAATGGCATTATGATGATTAACAGAAAAAATAACATTGCCTCGTTTATCGTTTTCGTAAGAAAAAAATGTTCAGGTTACAATGAGGCACTTACAGTCGTTTTTACCCTTACGAAATTTAAATATGGTTTTACTACAAATAAAACCAAATAATATGGTTACTATACTTAAACCATGGTAACTACAAATTAACCATGGTTTTGGTACCCTAACCATAGTTTAACCATTTGTAGTAAAACTGTGGTTTTACAAATGGTAATCAATACGCCAAAAACATGGTTACTACACTTTTACTATAATAAAACCATGGTTAATTTTCGTGGAGGATTTAAAACAGTTATGTGAATATATTATAAGTTTATACTTACATTAATTCTTCAGCTAGAACTGTTATGAGCTACACGGTTATTGGTGTTGCGTTGTCGTAGTAACAAGTTTGAAAGCGATTTGTCCACATTAAAATTGTTAAACTCATTTGTTTACATTTTGTGGCAATACAGTATTTTAACGTTAACAGCTTGACTCTATTCACTCCCATTGTAAATGCCTGACTGTTACCAATTCAAGTACAAGTCTAAATCTATTTTTGTGGTACGTTTTGCCACATGTTGTAGATTTAGTTTTAGATTAACTTGAATAATGTTCCATGTATTTAGCATATCACATCTACAGCCGGTCTCAAACTATTAAAGCATTTGAATAAGCAAATTGGCACTGTGTGAATAATCCAAGACTGTTGAAACAAGGTTTTGTGTGCATATCCACATACATGTGTGTGTTTAACAGAAGGCCTTAAATCCCATCTGGCAGTATTAATGCTTCTTGACTGTAGCTGTTGCCGATAGTCTGGGTCATGCCAAAGCTCGCAGGGCAGTAATTAAAACGAGGCAGATAATTGGAGTTTTTTTTGTTACAGATAATAACAGAACCCATCTGTTGCTCCAGAAATCCTGTGCGACTCTTTTGTCTCTGTACGCCCACACGCATACACTCTTGTACTGGTTTGTTTTCCATAGGAAGATTCAAATCAAGAGTCTTGAGACCGGTTTGGCATTAGCTGATGAATCTGAGGAGAAGACAACATAGATGAAACGCAGCTACATGATGAATAAACAAAACACGGCCGACGGCAACAGAGCGCTATCCGTCACACTCACACATCAGAATGTTTCTCTCTGTGCCTTGAATTATAAATGCCTCATCATTGATTGTTGGGACTTAATGTCTGTGCCACAAGAGTTGAGGATCACAATTTAATATGCAGGTCAGCTGCTACCATCGTTTTACGATTCTTGAGGATGTTTATAGCCCAAGGATTCTGGGAAACTCATCCCAGCTCAGCCTGTAAAATATATCACCATATAAATGTGATGCTCTTGAGTGCAGTTACAAGAAAAAAGATTTACAACAGCTAATAATTCCTCATTTCAAATTCATATTTAATATGAATATTAAATATTAAAATACAAAACAGATGTAATAAATGGGAATGTAAATAAATGTATTCAAATATTTCAAATGTATTACGTATTTAGCATACAAATGTGTGTCAGCATGTTACATGTATACAGATTTACAATAATTATCAATTCATATTGTCAAGATCAAATATGAATATATTTATTTAAACAAATAATTGATATAAAATAAATATATCTGCATGTAAGTGTTCCTATTTCACATAATAAGAAAATCAATTTACAATAATTATCAATTCATAATGTCATGTTTAGAATTAAATACATTAAATATTAATTAAAAATGTATTAAAAGTAAATAAATGTAAATGTAAAAAATACATACTAAATGTAAATGTACTGTGGCATAAATGCGACTTTCCAGTGTGATGTTAGATTTACAACATCACACTGGAACTTGATAACTTGATAATGATAATAATATTTTACAAAAATGATCAATTATACAAATGTATTAACCAACATATTTACACACATGTAAAACAAAAAAAAGTATATATTGCTATATAAATGTGATGTTCCTGTGCGCTGTTACAAGAAAATACAATTACAATAATTATCAATTCATATGAATTCACAAGTTCAAGATTAATTATGAATACATATATTTAAATATCAATGCATGAAATGTATTTAAACATAAATAAATCCTCTGAAACAAATAATTAATATATCTAAATGTAAATGTGATGTTTCTGTTTCATATTATAAGAAAACAGATTTACAATAATCATCAATTCATAATTTAGTCACGTTCAGAATTAAATACATCAAATATTAATTTTAAAATATGAATAATTGTCTAATTATTAAAATGTATTAAAAGTAAATCAATGTAATAAAAAAAAAAATACATACTAAATGTAAATATATTCCAGTATAAATGTGGCTTTCCAGTGTGATGTTAGGCTTACAGTAACTTAATAATGATAATAATAATGTACAATAATTAGCAATTGATATAAATGTATTAACCAATATACATACACAAAAAAATATATATTGCTGTATAAATATGAAGACAATTACAATAATGGTCTATTCATATTGTCAAGTTCAATATTAAATATGAATACACATATTTAATAAATATAATTTTTTTTTTCCTCATTATTGAATTTTTCTTTGTACTTTATTATTTCTATTTTCAACTTAGTAGTAGCACTCTGGGTTCTAGAAAAGCACATTTTAAAATGTATTCTTCTTCTTCATATTATTATTATTAAAAGCATGAAATGTATGTAAATATAAATAATACAAATAATACAATAACAAATAATTAATATAAAATAAATATAACTGAATGTAAATGTGATGTTCCTGTTCCATATTAAAAGAAAATAGATTTACAATAATCATCAATTCAGTGTCACATTTAGTTTTAAATACAACAAATATATTAATTTGAAAACGTGAATAATTACCTAATGCTTAAAAAGTATTAAAAGTAAATAAATGTAAATGTAATGTAAAAAAACATATTCAAAATATTACATGTAAATTGTGACATGAATGTGACTTTCCAGTGTGATGTTAGGTTTACAGTAACTTGATAATGATAATAATGATAGTTTACAATAATTATCAATTAACTGATATAAATGTATTATATAAATATTTATTTATTTGCAAAAACAGATACATTTTTATTTATTTTCAGAAATCACGTTTTTTTTTATCCTACATTCCAAGTAATATCAATAAAACGTCAGTTGGGTTGTTTTGATTAAATAATAATAATAACTTATAATAACTTAACAACAAATACAGGTAACTTACAAAATTAAAGTTAATTGAAAGTATGTTTTTTTTATATATATTAAAGTCGTCTTTTGGCAAAAGCAGGTAACTCCACATTTTAAGTTTCAGAGTTACAAAAAACAAACAAAAAACACTCGTTTAATCTTTGCAATCTAATTAGCTGACAATGTAGACGCCTGACAATCTTTGTTGTTGTGATCATAGACTGTGTAGTTCCCTTACCATTGTAGCGTGCTGCTTTAGCAAGGTTCTGTGAAAAAGTTTCAGCTTTTATTTTCCTTTTACGACCTTAAGAAGATATCACAGGTTCATCAAATTCGTCGAAATTATCCATCCTTGATCACTTTCAGTCAGTTTTGACGAAACTCCTCTCAGCTAGCGCGTCTTTTCAAAGTGACTGGCAGGCTTGTCACCTGACCTGAATACAGCGCTCTGATTCGCTAAAATGGACTTATCGGCTTCTGTTCACAAACAACAAAGGCGGGCCTCTGCGGTAAAACGGAGGAGCGTCTCGCTGGTAAAACGTGAACTCGCGCTGCCTTGAAAGTGGACAATACCAGCTTTTTTTTAACACAATGTGTTTAGGGTTTAGCTATATGCAGAGAATAAAGCAGGGCACTCGGTTTTTTTTTTTTTTTTTTGAAGTGGCGTTTATCGGCTTTTAACTCTTCATATATATAATATATTGCTATATAAATGTGATGTTCCTGTGTGCTGTTACAAGAAGAGACAATTACAAAAATTATCAATTCATAATTTTATTTTTCTAAGATATCTCTCTTTTTTTTATTATTAATTCTGGAAAAGGAAAAAGACATATTTAAAACTAAAAACAACAACATTAGAATAATGCATAAAAGGATAGAACAGTAACACCCCAAATGACTCTTGCTCCCGATCCATTAAGATAAAAAAACAGATTCTCAAACCTCAAGATTAAGCTTCTCAAACAATGTTATACAGTACATACATCTGATAGTTTTAAAAAGACATTTCTATAACTTACGTTCTTTAAACCAGAAAAAAAACAATCTTAATAAAAAGAGTTTAATCTGAATGTGTCGGGATGGAGCCTCTGGGTAACTCCAGCCCCACCCCAACCCAATGTCCTACCCTCTTGTATGCACACACAGAGCATCCTCACATCCAGTCTGCTGGCTCCAAGTCAGTATTGCTTCGGCCCTCCAAACACTTGTGTCGTACAGGAGGTAAACACGCACCAACAGTCCACACAAAAACTACATCAACAGCAGCCTGCATTGTGTGAGACCTGGCTCGGTCTAAACAGCCAAAGTCCGCCGCCTCCTCCTTCGATCAACATCTGAGCGCTGACAAATGGCAGTGGGCGGCCATCGCAACTCCAACACCTGTCATCTTTGGTTAGAATGGAGAATGAACAAGCCCCTTTGTGTCCAACCACAAATTAAATACATGATGAAACACAGAATCAGATTTGCTGGAATTAGGTTTCAGATATTATGTACAAACCAGTGTTTTTAAAATACAGAATCGCTGTGCTTTGTGCATTAATGGGAGTTGGTTTAACCAGAGCACATACTAATAGACCAAGTGGAGTGGATAAAGGTTTAACCAGGTTTAAAAAACAAAAAAAAAAAAAAAAGAAAAGAAATCTTGCGCCTTAAAATCAATACTCAGCCACCAAAAACCTATCCTGACAATATACTTAAGTTAATCAATCTAATTAAAACAAATTGTTGTGTGGAATTCTGAATGACTGCGCAACCAACGGTGTTAAAAGGGCAAGAATGAATCACGGCAGAAAGAGGAAGCGATGTCTTATCTCGCAAAAGAAAGGCTCTGTAGACTTTGATGCATCAGAAAACAACAAAAGACTGCAGGGTTCGGCCCTTTAATTTCATTGAGACCATTCAATTGAGATCTATAGCAGCAAGTTCCCTTGATAATTCACAGTTGAAAAGCTTACTTTGAAAGAAAGAAACCTCTGAATGATTCTGAATTCACCGCTAGTGTTATTCAAAGCTTTTACAATCTTTCTAAACAACCTGCACTCTAAAAAAAAAATGCCAGGTTCAGCCCGTCAGGTCACTTTATTGGGTTATTTTTAATATTTTTACTCAGGTGCTGGGTTATTTTTTTCTACCCAACCGCTGGGTTGAGTCTGTCTCTGACAAAACAACCCAGCTGCCGAGCGCAGGCCTTTTCAGTCCTCTACAGAAGAGAGTGGTTCTCAGTGCCGCCGATTTACACTTCTTCAATGAAATAAAGGTTTGTATACAGTTAACCCAGTGAACAGCAGCCCTTCACCGGCTCAGATTTTGGCAACACAGCGGCATGAGAATTAGCGCTATTTCGGTAAAAACGATTACAGAGAACGGTTGAATACACTAAAATTAAAATTCTACTTTTAAATGTTACATTTAATGTCTAAAATACTACGCTGTATTCACCCAAATAAAATCAATTTGTCTTGTACTTTGTCCATGTGTTCTTGCTTAATAATAGATGTTCATCTTTTGATTATTGCTGTTGCCTCTACTGAGTCTGTGTGTGTTTTTATAAGTTTCAGTCCATTTTAAACCAGCAATATAATACTTTTTAAACAATAGTTGACTTAAAATAACCCAGCATGTTTGGTAAAAACATTTAACCCAAACCAGCATGTGTTCTGTCCAATATTTACCCAGCGCTGGGTTACCAACTAACCCAAGTTGGGTTGTTTTTAACCCAGCATTTTTTTAGAGTGAAAACTTGAAGAGTCATAGTTTCGTCCAGACAAACTCCCTTTGAAGACAAGCAGCTTGACTAGAGAGGACTAAAATAGATTTTAGATGACCTCACTCTTGTGCCTTTATTGCTAGTTATAATCTTTAAACCTACCCGCAGCTCAAAACATTACTTAGTGGATTAAACCATGTGTCATTAACTAGCAATCTGACGTTGAAAGAAAAAGGGAAATCCTTTATTATCATTAAGAGGAGCTTTTGAATGATGTGCTATGCTTTGAAATGATTTGCTTAAACATAACAATCACCAAAAAGACAGAGTAATATGCACGATTATAGCTTGAGCTCCGATTTGAATGCCAACAAGAGAGGAGTAACATTTCCAAACATATTTGACGTCAGGCTAAAAACAAGAAAAACTGGTTGCGAGTTGTGTGTCATCGCCACAGGGTTCAGAAGTGATTTCTGTTTTTAACTCTGACTGCTACCCGTGTTGTGTGCATGATTTGTTCTTACACAATTAAACCATTTATTAACCCAAAACCCATTCAAAAGGTTAAACTACTGGAGAATGAATGTGGAAATGCTATTCTGAAGATCTGGCTTTAGGAAAGTCCCGACAAGATAACGAAACCTTGATCTTTTTACTGGCCCAACATGATGTATGTATCTGGACGTGAATATACTCTGTATCGTGTCATCCCAAGTGGTGGTTTCTTTGAAATATGATGATGAGCGAGCGGCCCTACTAGTTTCATTTCACCTCAGGGTGCTATGGACACCCTCACATGCTGAGAAGGAAAGGAAAGCAATAGCAGAGAGAAAAAAAATAGACTGGGAACAAGGATTTGAGCTTTCCCTGCCTGGAGCGGTGTAGATCATCAGGTGTCATCTCATCCCAAGCTCTGATTTTACATAAAGGCAAAAACTCATCGGAAGGGAACGTCGGTGCATAGAGGTCAGCATCCCGCAGGGCGTATGAGAAAACGGACCCACACATCTGGGCACAAGAGCCATCCAGAAAAAGCCAAATGGTTAGACGAATGTGTAGGATGCTTCAAAACTCAATCCCGAAGTCCTCCACCAAACAACC
>JAHKKF010538660.1:0-22146 GCA_019740295.1 Labeo calbasu
AAGTGCATTATCTGTAAATTTTTGTTCTGGAAGTGGACTTCTTTAAGTCCTTATAAATGATCAACTCTGTAAATTGGGTTCAGTGGTTAAATTCACTGGTTACAGAGCTGAAATTACGGAGTTGAAAAAGTGAAAAGATGAAGGTTGGAAAAAAATTAAAAGATGTGTAACAAAGAAGAATTTCCACAAATTTGTATTAGCCCTAAGCTCTGAGACTTGAGAGTTAGAAACAAAAAGTGCATCTTATGTGCTACAGAGATTAGTTATTGTTCCAAGAATCTTGGACAATTTTGAGCTATTGGGGTTTCTGCAAACATCTACATAACCAAATTTTTTTGTGCAACGAAACCATAATGGGAGTCATAAGACCCGAGTTACCCGAATGCACGGCCATTGTGGCGATACTTGGTGGTAAACAGCAGCATGGATTGCACAGTTAATGTACTACTTAAGATGTCGTTCTACTAATTTATGATGTCTAAACCACAGAAAAATGTGTGGAAGCTGCTAAACCATAGAGAGAAGGACTTAGTAAGCAGGAAAGGGCATAATATTTTGACAAACCAAAGTTAATACAGGGCTCAACGCTAAGCAGCGATAGTGTTTTCGTTGGTTACTGTTAATGCATTTGGTCTTGGCTGACTATATTACTACACATTCCGAGCATGTTAGTCATGCTTTTCCACACTCTAACATACATAATATCCCTCACTGAAGATCTAGTCAGGTTGAGCTGGGTGAGGTAGAGGTTTTCAGAGGAACTTTGATAATGTAATTCTGAACTAGCAAATACTGAAACACACTATTTAAATGTTGAGCAAGCAGGCTCATTTTCTGTATACATACAGCTGAGATTTTCATCCAAATTATAATTATTTATTTTACAACCAAAATATTGTCACGTGTGCACAACATAGTCCTGCGCCTACCTAAACAAAGGATTATTATTTTTATCAGGGATGGTAAATGATGCAGTAGGGTGTGCATAAAAACATTTACCTGTCTTTCACAATATGCTTTCATGAGTTTGCTGAGGGGTGTGTGTCTCTTGATTTTGAACTGAACCACTGAGCCATCTTGCCCAGCTACTTTCAGATTTATGTGGTCATTCTCCGTTTTCACACCCTCCTGTAATGAAAAGTGAAAAAGCCATCATAAATAATCATCATGTAATGCCAAAAAAAAATAAAACATACAAAAAATACAAAAACAACTTAAAATTATTAAGTGCACACTAGCATTGTACTGATGGGAACCAAAAAAAGCTACCCAAATGACCATAAACAGATTGTTAAATAAAACTGTTTTCATATAGCGAACAAGCGGCAAAACAAGTGCACTTAGCTTTCACTCATCTAAAATAATATAAAAGTCCTCCAAAGTCTAAGTCATTTAGAGTAAAAGATACATTGAACAACAGAAAGGAAATAAACTTACAGTTCCACATGATACTGACACCACAGTGGTGATAAGTTAGGGATTTGAATTTTGATTTGTTTACAGCACACAGTACAGTAGTAGTAGAGCTTCTTTGTTTGTCAGCAACGAAAACAGCTGAGATTCCCATTATACTTAATGGATGCACATGAGCACAACTTTTTTTCTTAAAAAATGGCCATGATGTAGCAGTTAAAACAGATAAAGAAATCTGAACATACACGATCATACACACTGCAAAACCACAAAATAAATCCATTATAAATCATCGCACTGAAACAGCAATGATTATCGACAGGAACGAGCGCTTTGCGCTGGCGTGAACTGCTGGGGATCGCATTGGTACAGTGCTTCACTTACTCTTAAAGTTTTGTATTATCACTTGCCGTTTGTATGAGATGCGAGCCGCATTAGCGAACTAGAACATTAGCGTGTTAGCTTTATGAAATACCCTCAACATTTTACTCGTGAACAATAAATGAGAGCGAGAGAACAATGTTCCCTATAAATGGTACCCATTAACCATTTATCAAAGAATTACCGTGCTTATTAAAACATTTATAAAGACTCTTACACACGCACCTTTGGCTTCTCGTCTGCCATGACTGCCTCTGCCTCAGACACACGAGACGCGCGTAATGCCGCCGGACATGACGACATTTAAAAGAGTCCATTTCCGGAATCCTGTTACTGTCTCCTATGCCGTCAAAAAGGTGAAGGCTGATTTTAAAAAGATTACAAGGTAATAAAAGTTTAACATGTACTGATGATATTGATTAGTACATTACATTGTGTGTAGACTGAGTGTTCTCTGCATACCATGTCACTTTTACACATGCACCAGCTACATTTTTATTTTGAATGACTAAGGTATAAGGCAGTTTAAAACTGACCAAAGATGCAAGAACTTTATTATACAATTCTTAGACAAAATGGCGGAACACAACCGTTTCCAAGGTAGGATTGGTTAATAAAATGTATAAGGTGGGGCTTAATGAACATGTCCCTGCTGGAAAAAAAAACAAAAAAAAAAACAGCCAAAACTAGTCTAGGCTGGTTGGCTGGTCTTAGCTGGTTTAAGCCGGAAGTAGCTGGTTTTAGCTGGTCTCCCAGCCTGACAAGAGGGAGTGGCCAAAACCCTGCTAAACCAGCCAATCAGCTTAGGCTGGTTTTAGCTGTTTTGTTTTGTTTTCAGCAGGGTTTGCATGCATATTTTAAATAAATATATAAAGGAATTTTGACTAGCCACATTGTTAATTCCAGATATCTACATTGAAATTCCTCCTTGTCACAAAGCTAAATGCAGATATCTCCAAAGAAAGATCTTCCTAGTACAAAAATCAGATTGAGATGACCATAATATGCAGGTATCTTTAAATGAGTTTTGCCTAGTCAAAAATAAAGTTCAAGATATCTACTCTTGTAATTGGACTAGTAATAGCCTAAATTATTATCAGATATCTAATAATGTATTTTGGTATCTCAAACTATAATTTTTACTAGTAGTAATTCAGTTAGAGATATCTCTAATTTAATTATCTCTAGTAAAATTGTAATTTTGAGATGTCTCTAATTAGAATTATGCCTAGTACAAAGTCAATTATAGATATCTTTAATTATAGTTTCTATTAGTCAGAACTCATTTGAACATATCCAGAAATATTTTCCAGCGGAAGTCAGTGGAACAATATGACTAGTCATAATAAATATGACTAGTCATAATAGCATTGTAAATATCTCAAATGTATATTAATAGTCAAAATAACATTATAGATATCTTCAATGCATAGTCATAATCACAATGTATATATCTTAAATCCAATTGCGACGAGTCAATATGGCAGAATAAATATGTGGAATTGAAATTTTGACTAGTCAAAACTAAATTATGACTAGTACAGCAAGGGGTATTTAATGCTAAAACGGCTTGCCATTTGGTTACCTTAATGGTTAGAGAAAATCAGGGAGTTATGCCACAAGCTGCACAGCAGGAAAACTGAGTATGCGTAATTGAACAAATCAGAAAGCAACCAGCAGACACATTATAACACTATGTAAAATTCAGAGAATTGTTCAAAACAATATATTTATTTGTCTTTAAAACCATATACACTGCGTTCAACTAGTTTTTACTTTAAAATCTAAAAAGAACATCATCATTGGAAGATTTATGAAGCTCTTTGAAACAATTTAGAAAGTCAATTTTATTTATATTATTTCCTCATCTCTCTCTCTCTCTCTCTCTCTCTCTCTCTCTCTCTCTCTCTCCCTCTCACACACACACACAATTAATAAAATGCACTGCTAGACACATCCAGTTAAACAAAACAATACTGGGGCAACTGCTGTAAAACATGAAAAAAGGAAAAAAAAAAATCATTGCTTCCATAAGACTTTCATTGCAAACAAAACTTTTAACAGTCAAGTTTATAATATAAATAATGGCATCTGTAATAACCCAAAATGTAAAGTTTGTATTTTTAAAACATTAAAACAGCCTTCTCTCCAATTATATACAAAAAGACAGAAATCATAAAAACACTGTATATAAGTGATTCCTTCCAAGTGTAAAAAAAAAAAGGAAAGTGAAACCGTACTTTGCATACATCCAAAAACACAGAAGTCAAAGTATGCTTTGCACCATCTTACACACTTCTTTGTGTGATTTACTGTTATCTGATGTAAAACAAATTAAACTTGCCTTTAAACCAGTGACGCCAGCCATGTCAAACACCACAATCTGATAAATAGCAATGAAATAAATATGTAAAACTCAGAAAGAACATCAATAGAATTCACAAAGCACAAAAACACAATTGATGCATCACATCAAGGAAAATAGATTGAAAGAAAAGATGTAACATGTCCAGTGCTATCACATTACCCTCCACTGCTTTCAGGGTGAGGTATGAGTTGAAGAGTTTAGATGTGGCTAACAATAAAATGACCCATTACGACTCAAACACTCATAGGCAACATGTTTATATTATTGATAACAGAACCTAATGACCAAGACCAATATATCAAGACATTGGTGGGATTACTCAGAGATTGGGATTCATTAAATTTTCTCACAAAGGTAACGTCCTAGACATAAAATCTCTTTGTGACACTGTTGACAGCGCATCCACGCACTTACACACTGAGTTTTTAATTTGTCTTTATGAGTATTAATGCTTACACAGCTACAAATGACCCCATCTCTCCACTGGAGGAAACTTGTCTATCTCTCCAGACTCTGTGACCTGTTTATCTCCAAGAATAAATGTCAACTTGTACCTCATTCTCGCTTTGTCCTGCAAAAGAAACACAAATACATTTAACACAATCATTTAGTTTATACCAGATATTGTATCATGTAAGCACACAAGCATTTGTTTTTTTTAAATGACATAAAAATATTCATTTGTATAATTAAAAAAAGAAATCATACTGACTCCAAGCTTTTGAATGGTATAGTGTATAATCTTAAAAAGCTTTTATATTTCAGATAACTGCTAATCTTTGGATCTTTCTATTCATCAAAGATTCCTGAAAAAAAAAAAACTCAGCTGTTTTACATATTATTATTAATAATAATAATAATAATAATAATAACAACAATGTTTCTTGAACAGCAAATCAGCATATTAGAATGATTTCTGAAGGATCATGTAACACTGAAGACTGGAGTAATGATGCTGAAAATGTAGCTTTGACAACAGGAATAAATTATATTTTAAAATATATTCAAATTGAAAGCAAATACATGCAAATATTTCACAATATTACTGTTTTTGCTGTATTTTGGATCAAAATCTTACTGTTCAAAAACTTTTGACTGGTATTGTATAATTTAAAAATAAAAGTTGTAGAAAAGCACTTCCAAGGTCAAAGCTCACAGAAAAAGTCAGTAATTACATTTTAATGCATGCATTAAAAAATCCCATGTTGAAAAACTTAATTCCAAATAATTCTTTTCACGTGTTTCAACAAGCTATTGGTGATATATTGTTTTATATTAGTGTGTTAGTAAACTGTTTTTAATGAAGAAGATAGATTTAATGGTATAATATATTGATTTTAGTGTCATTTTTGATTCTTTTGATGTCATCTTAGAAAATTAATGTTTTATGACAATTTGTAACTGGTGTTTTTTTATTTTATTTTATTTGACAAAATTATGATTTTTTTTTTTTAATTACCAATTTTATATCTGCATCAAGCAACAGAGTGACATTAACTTGCTTATGTTTAATAAATGTCCTGCCAGTCTTTTGGGGATAAATTTGCACCCAGAAGTAAGCTAAATCTGACAAACCAACTTTACATTTGTGAAATTTGTTTTAAAAAGCAAAGTAAATTTATTTAAAATTCTTGTTTGTTTTTTAAATTATATTTGTATTTATATTCATAGATTTTTACTCATCTCTTTTTCCTTTAATTTTTCTTTTACGTTTAAGCTTAGGTTTTAGTATTCATAACTAATGGTACATTCACACAGGGCATCGCATCAACACCTCTCGTTTACTTTAAATGGAGTGACGTCAAGTGTTGTCGAACTGAATTGTGGGTCTGCTGTGTCGTGTCACTGGCATTGCTCAGGGCGTCAGCATCAGCGCTAAGCTACAGATACGCCCTCTGTCAGGCATCGACGGTGACGGCCCGTGTGAACCGAAGTTTATGGAGTGTCCTAATTTTGATAGCTAAGTAAACAAGTGTGTGTTTGTGTGTATCTTCCTCTTTACCTTCTGTGGGTTAGCCAGCAGCATAATCTGAGTGATTGAACTGGGAGGCAAGAATGGGTTAAAGGGGGCCATTTCTGTTCCAGAAGGGGGTTGCAGCTTCACTCTCATAGACTGCAAACATGTAAAACCATACACTATTCAAAACTGCAAAATCCATAGACTAAAATTGCTTAGCTTTCACAAAACAATAACTGTGTACTGTTAGGATCCATTTAAATGTTATATGTAAAAGTATTATTGTTAAAACTTCAGCAGAACATCAAAAAAGACAATCTGTGCCTCTCACCTTTGGCACAGCAACCTGAAACACTACATTCTTGACCAACAGTGGTGCTGTGTTCAGCATGGACACTACAATCACCAGAACATCAGGGCGACCAGGCGGGTGGTCAGTAGCAAAGTGCAACAACACACGAACACCATCTTTATCATAGGCTGTCACTGGACACTCCTTACCTGAGAAAAGATTAAAAAGAAAAAACACACAGCATTTAGCCTAACAGGAATAATAATCTGGAATCTGGAATAACTGATATAATTCTCTAAAATCAAAGCAAAACCTTTTATCAACAGCATCCACATTCATTTATTGGCCTTACTTGGTTTGATGGCCTCAAGCGGGACAAAGACACTGGTCAGGGAGATATCCGAGCCTGAGGGTGACTGACTGGTGGGGAATGTAGGAGAGAAGGATCTGAAGAGAGGGCTGTCCGGCGCAAAGCTCTGAGGTTTGGCAGAGGTTACAGCAGAAGGCACTGGTGCTATTCCAGCGGGCAAACTGAATGTGGTTAATGCAGGATGGATACCCAAGCTTGAATAATTGGACTCGCTGCTTCATACAGAAACAACAAACAATTAGTTGTGTTTAAAAGAAATGAGCCATCCTACTAACAGCACTTTGATAATAATTAAAGGATCTAATAATAGAATATGCACACTGTGCCCCATCCTTCAATGTATGAATGCTATTATTAAACTGCTTCATCTGTGAACAACTCGCAATTACCAATGGCATCAATCCTATACACTAGAATATATTTTAAAAATATTTCATCCTGTAATAGAAAGCTGAATTTTCAGCAGACATTACTCCAGTCTTTAGTGTCACATGATTCTAGATTCGGTGCTCAAGAAACCGCTCTTATTATTATTACAGTCAAAAAATTAAAATGATTACAGGTTGCTCATAAAGTGTGATGACTCTGTCTGATTCTAAAAACCATGATGCTTTTTCTTTAAATCAATACAACTTTACTACTTCTGCTTTATTTTATTTCATTTCATTCACACTACCTAGTCTTGTCCAAGTCCAGCATGGCAAAATCTTTGCAGCTCTGCTGGAGGGAGTTTTCAAAGATTGAGGTAGCTTCAGAGGCAGGGGGCGCTGTTGAGATGAGAGGATTTAAGGGAGCAGAGTTGCCGAGTAGGTCAATTACTGGTTTGGAAGTCTGTCACAAAATAATAATAATAATTTTATGAGTACATATCGAATATATCATAAGATGCAGATTTTCTAGGCATGTTAACTTTAATGTCCAGCAGTCTTGTAATCTTACTTGTGAAGAGATCCACTGATTGCTTTGAGCTTCTTTTGTATTCTTTTCTGCTGACTTGCTTGAGTTTGAGTCCAGATTAGTAAAGCCTGAAAAGTAGTGATTTCAAAGTGTTCATTTTAAACACTGAAATTGTCTTAAACCCAAAAATAAAGCCTGGGGGACTATTTGATACTTTAAACTCATTCTTACACTACCAGTCAAAAGTTTTTAAACAGGAAGATTTGTAATGTTTTTTTTAAAGAAGTCTCTTCTGCTCACCAAGCCTGCATATATTTGGTCCAAAGTACAGCAAAAACAGTACACTTTTGAAATATTTTTAGCATTTCAAATAACTGTTTTCTATTTGAATATATTTAAAAATGTAATTTATTACTGTGATTTCAAAACTGAATTTTTAAATCATTACTCCAGCCACATGATTCTTCAGAAATCATTCTAATGTTCTGATTTGCTGCTCAAAAAACATTTATTATGTTGAAAACAGCTGAGTAGATTTTTTTCAGGTTTCTTCGATAAATAGAAAGTTCAGAAGAACAGCATTTATCGGAAATATAATTTTTTTTGTAACATTATCAATATCTTTAGCATCGCTTTTGATCAATTAAAGCACCCTTGCTAAATAAAAGTATTAATTTCTACAATTTCTAAAAAAAAAAAAAAAAAAAAAAAAAAAAAAGAAGAGACTTTTTAAAAACATGAAAAAACTTGATCGGTAGTGTATATAAAATTCTAAATACTGTTTTAAATTCCAACATATTCTAAATGTTTTTTGTTTTTTTTCTGTAATGCCAAAGCTCTATTTTCAGCAGCTATTACATTAAATCTTCAGTGCCACATGAACCTTCTGCTGTATTCTAATAAAATGTCAAAATTTAAATTTTCAAAATTTAAGTTTTATATAATAAAGTGTTCAAAATTTTATATTATAAAGTGTTTTCAGGATTTTTGATGAACAAATTTTTAGAGAACACCATTTATTTGAAATGGAAATCTTACTGACACCAAATTTCTGAACAGTAGTCTATTATATTATTAAAGGAGAAGTCCACTTCCAGAACAAAAATTTACGGATAATTTTCTCATCCTCTTGTCATCCAAAATGTTTGTCTTTCTTTCTTCAGTCAATAAGAAATTATGTTTCTTGAGGAAAATTTCTGAAATTTTCTCCATATAGTGGACTTCAATGGTGCCCCCAAGCTTGAACTTCCAAAATGCAGTTTAAATACAGCTTCAAAGGGCTCTAAATGATCCCAGCCGAGGAAGAAGGGTCTTACCTAGCAAAATGATCAATCATGATCAGTTCGAAACAAACTGACAATTTATATACTTTTTAACCTCCAATGCTTGTGTTGTCTCGTCTCTGCGATGTGCATGCGTAGTCTGTGTAATCCGGTTTAAATCAGGTCAATACAGTTAGGGTATGTCGAATAACTCCCGTCTCGTTTTCTTCTTCAACGTCAAAATCGTCCTACATCACTGTTTTACCATTTTTTTTGTAAAAGGCATTTGATCTTCTTTGCATGTTCACTTTGTAAACACTGGGTTGGTACTTCTGAAGCGATGTAGGACGATTTTGAAATTGGGGAATGAAACGAGATGGGAGTTTTTCTACATACCCTAACTGTCTTGAATGCATTGAACAGTAAAAAACAGTTCACGCAGACTGAGACAAGACGAGCGTTTGAGGTAAAAAAAAAAAAAAAAAAAAAGTATAGAAAATTGCCAATTTGTTTTGAAAATGACCAATCGTTTTGCTAGATAAGACCCTTCTTCTTTGGCAGGGATCCATTTGAAGCTGCATTTAAACTGCATTTTGGAAGTTCAAACTTGGGGGCACCATTGAAGTCCATTATATGGAGATAATTCCTGAATTTTTTTCCTCAAGAAACATCATTTCTTATCAACTAAAGAAAGAAAGACACAAACATCTTGAATGACAAGGGGGTGAGTAAATTATCTGTAAATTTTTGTTTTGAAAGTGAACTTCTCGTTTAATAAAATATTGATCATACACTGCAAAAATACTATAAAGCCATTTTTTACCTAATGAACCAAGTTTGTCATCTAGAAGAGAAAAACTGTTTGGAAGCTGACTTGATGGAGGACTGGTTTGGAAACTTGATGATCCAGAGGAGGTGTTGGAAGAGGAAGGCTGAGCTCCGACTAAAGGAGTAAGTGTGAGGAGGTCAGAGTGCTGAGGTGAAGTCAAAACATGTTTAAGGGGTGAAGGGGTCCCAGAGTCCAAATCAGCCAAATCAATCAAAATTTCAGAAGAGGTTCTGCCAGTGGCGCCTAAACAAATGAAAAACATGAATTCGCACTGAATTTCATACATCAAGCAAGCTCTTTGGATGATTCAGATACCAAAAAAAGCTAAATTAATACATTAAATAATTAATTTTAACTCATGAAGTGTAACAATTTTTGTAAATTGTACATACGTTCCAAAGCTGTTGATCCTGGTATGTCAGTCGTAATGGTCTGTCCTTCAACAATCTTTTTATAGGAGTTGATGACTCGTGAGAGATCATCACTAGCGTGCAAAATATCGCCTGCACCAAAGAAGAACAGAAGGTACATGTTTTTTATTTGTCATATATTATCAGATCAAGACCTAAATGAGTTTTTGTTTACTAATGTACATTACCTAAGGCACTGTCATCATCATCTGTCTCTGTGGCAAGTCTGAAGACAGCAGTTCTAAGTTTGTCACAGTCATTATACAGATCCTAAGAACGTAAAGCAAGTTGTGCATGGTCAGACATGTTTAAATGCAGGTTAAATGCAGCAGTGACCAGATCTGAACTCAGGTATCTCACCTTTAGAAGTTCTTTGTCTTCTTGCGTCGATTCATCTTTTTTGAAATGACTTAGCATCTCATTAAGGAGCTTCACACTGTTGTTCACCTCCTCTAGGGTGCTGACACGATGGGATACTTTCTGTTGTAGAGCCTCATCCTAAAAGCGAAGCAAGAGACCAATAAGTCATGTGACAAATCTGTTCCTCTTTTAAGCACAAATATTAAGGGAGTAAACAAGGATCAATGGCATGATGCAAATGTTAATTTATTTAAAAATACATTAAACATGCTTTTAAAATCAATGAACATGCTTTTTATCAGAATTAAAAATTTTATACTTTTAGTATAGTTTGGTATAATCTTGCTTTATTACTTCTTAGAAAAGTACATTTTTAATTAAAACTACAACTACTAATATTATTATTTTGAAAAAAAATCATGAAGTCAATATGATTGAATATGGCCCTAAAAATAAAAATGATATCATATAACAGACCATTATGGCTGGTTGCCAGGGTCAATAAGCCTCTTAAAATGTATATAAATGCACATATTTAAATGTATATTTATATTTTTATAACATTGAACAGTGATTAAGATGTGTTCACTATATGTCTCTTCAATGACTAAAAGAAAATGTCATTACTATTTACATGCAAGTCATTACATCTGTCTATCTATCTATCTATACCCACATGCATACAAACAGCATATTTCTAAAAAAACTGTCACTTGTTTTGAACTAGATTTTACCATTATTTTCTTATTTGTCATTGACCCCATAATATTTGTTTTCTAATATATATTCTCTCAAAACATTAGTATAAAATTATCCAAGCCCCTCACCTCTTTGACCATGTTTTTAATAATGCGGTTGGCTTCTTGAAGATCCTCTGGCTTTTTACTTTTAAGAAGTTCTGCGAGACGCTGCAGGGACAATTTTTTAAAAAAAGACAATGGTTTTCAACTTTACAAAACAAGTATTGGCTCACATCGTGGCCAAAACAGTTCCCCTTAAAAGAATATTCCAAGCTCAGCACAAGTTAAGCAAGAGCCTAAAAGCAGAAATGTAAAGAATATCATTTCATAAAAGCACACACACTGACTTTACTGTTAGAATTTGAGCTGTAAAATTGTTTAAATTATCATTTCACAGTTCATTTTTACTTATTTTTATAGCCTTAAGTTCTTACAGCAACAGAATGGTAAAATTGGATGTAACTTCTCCCAGAACACAACACATTTGTGGCTATACATTTGAAACTGAGTAAATTACGTTGTGTATTGGTTGCATTCGATTCCATTGAAATTTTAAGTTGCATCACTTCCATTGTAAGCTTTGTAAATTGTAAACAAGAAATTTAATTAAGCTTTAATGGTATTGAACCCAGAATATTCATTTAATCTGATGTGCTTCTTTACCTTACTCTTTTCCTCATTGTCAAACACTGGATTCTTGGGCTTTGGTGAGGGAACGAGGGTCTTGTCCACAGGAACCACTGGGTCTTCTGCTACAATGCCTGAGAAAGAATGTGGTAAAGACTGAACAAAACAAGCTAGCCAAACTGGAACACAGAATGAAGTAGGAGATATTATAATAAAGTAAACGTTTATATTTGTGATGAAAGAACCTTGCTTCTTTAGCATATGATAGGCCTCTGTGATCTTTGCTTCATCTGGTAAAGCAACTGACCAGCTGTAAAGCAACTCTATTACTTTAGTCTTCACTCGTTCAGATACTTTGTCTCCCAAATACTGTAGGATAAAAAGCAGAAATGAGATTCAATAATAGTAAAGATCATGTTCCATTAAGACATTTTGTAAATTTACCATAAATATAGCAAAACTTAATTTTTGGTTAGTAATATGCATTGCTAAGAACTTTCTTTGGACAACTTTAAAGGCGATTTTCTCAATATTTTGATTTTTTTGCACCCTCAGATTCCAGGTTTTCAAATCTGGGCATGTATCTCGGGCAAATATTGTCCTATACTAAACAAACAATACACCAATAGAAATTTATTCAGCTTTCAAATTATGTATAAATCTCAGTTTCAAAAAATTTACCCTTATGTTTTGTGGTCCAGGGTCACATATGTGTTATTATAGAGACATTAAACCATTTCATATGTTGATTTTGCTGTATAAAATTGATAGTTTACTTAAAAAAAAAAAAAAAAAAAAAAAACCGAAAGCACGCAAAACAATGAAGTCATACAGGTTTGAAATAAGGTAAATTATGAGTAAACTGGTATTACCTTTGGTGAAACTATTTTGATGAGTTCATTTAAAAATCTAAATTTTCCAACTTCATTATGAAATCTTCTCCCACAGTTCTTCATGCAAGCTTCTAAAACCTGTAAAAACGATCTGAACTTAGTTAGTCGCTATATTAAAAATCTAGTTTTTGTTTAATTTAAGTTTGAAGGAGATAAACTCACAGTTAGTGCTTGTAATGATTCCCAGTCTTGTGGTGACTGGATTTTATGTGCTAATAATCTGACGGATATCTGTGGACTGAAAGATACAGACAAAATTCTCACTTGATTCATTAGAAGAGAAACAAACATAGTGTCCCCATGTAGTAGAAGACAGTTTCATGAGCCAATTACAAAAAATAAATATACCCCTCAAGTTCCTTATTGATTTGGTCACAGAACCCGATGATGTACTCCCACTCCTCCTGTCTGTTGGAAGGATTGGTGGCTTTGTCTAACAAGAAAAAAAAAACACACTAATATCACAATTTTCAAATGAAAACTAAATAGCACTACTTATCAGTTGTTAGTTTTATTCTTTACGTTCGTTTTACTTTTTTTTTTAAAGAGATGAATACAATAGATGAACGTAAACCATTTGTCACAGAGGCAACACTAATCATAGTGCATGTTTATCAAACTCCATGTTTATTTTAAAGTTTTACTCTGAGTAAACTGCAAAACATGCCAGTCAAGATTAAGACAAAATACTTTGTTTTCTACTAAAACTAAAGCAACTGTTTCAGAGATAATAAAGACGTGTGAAGTTATACTGTTTTAGGCAGTTTAATAAATGGTAGATGGCAGATGAGCTTGCTAATCGCAAACGCGTCTGTCTCAAAACCTAGTGAGCTGCCTACCTAGACATTTAGGTATATAATAGACGCGTTCGAACATTAGACCCAAATATTCTGCCGAATTGGAACGCACCTATTATTCCTAAAATGCTGTCTAGGAAGGGTCAGTTTATATTCCGTCCTACCATCAGGGCGTCATGTCAGTATAAATATCACTCACACTCCAAGACATGACAAAACAACTGATCACAGACAGCATCTGGATGTGACTGCTTATCGTAAAGACGTTATAGGGTAAAATTAAATCGTATTCTGCTAATGTATTAGCATAACAACTCACTTAGCCATGACTCCAGTGACTCTCCTTCCGGATCCGCCATGATCACACAGTAGCATAGCTGACTAAAGCGAGCTACACATTCCCGTCATGTGACATTCTCGTGCTTCTGTGATAATTTGTGGCGTGTGGTCTTCCGAAAGAAAAGCGAGGTCATGAACATGAAAGCACAATCGCATTCTGTGATGTAAATCACGGTGGCGGTAATTTATGGGCCATTCTACAGAACTAGTGCAAACTGCTGTCCCACAACCATAAAACACATTTAAAAAGCATTTAAGTATTCAAATCTTAGATGTTTATTCAGATCCTTCTATTATCTATTGGAACCCACAATAATATTTAAAATATTAGCAAGCTTAATATATTTAAAATTCTTTATTGGGTACTTTAAATTAGGAGGTGGCTGTCCAGAACTCTAATCCCTACATTTCAATTTATGAAAATGATATTGAAATAATATGTATTTTTCCACTGTTGTTTTTAAAAGTATCTTTTTGATTCTTTTAAAACGTGAAGTTCAAAAAAATATTTATGTTATATTTTCTCTGTAAATTATGAATCTTTATGTAAAAAAAAAAAAATGTGTCCCGCATTTTTCATGTCTCTATCGAAACAGTGTTTTCGTCTGTTTTAGTCTATTGGGCGAGACTGAATTTAACTAAACCCCTGAATTTATTATCAGGAAATATTCCTGTGTCCTCCTCTCTCATAGCTACAAGGTGTGAGTAGATGGGCCCCATCATTTTGAGGTAAATCTGGACTTTAATGAGCGTCACTACCGAGCACATTCTTTCTGCAGTTAAGCACACTTTTTTGGGAGTTATTTCATAACATTTAGTACCTAAAATTGCCACTACCGAAAGAGTCACTACTGAAACATTTAGTGAAGTTTTAGTAGTGACATCTTTGTTATTTGGGTGCTATCCCATAGCTGTCACTAACGAAACATGTCATCATTGTTTTGGTAGTGGCAAAAGGGAAAACATAATCCTCATATTTGGGGGAAAACAAACTAAATTTTAGTACAGCTATTCAATGTATTTTAGTATGTCAGTTAAAATTCTGTAATGTGATGTGGTTGCTACTAAAGCATTACTGTCACTACTGAAAACGTGCAGTCATTACCGAAAAATGGTATAAAAAATGTCAAAAAAAAAAAAAAGTATACTGAATTATCAACTAAGATGGTATGATGGTACTAATGAATCCTAATTAACTTTGAAATCAGTATGATCAACTTTTTTCAAATGTTGATCACAAATGATCAACAATTTTAAAAATTGGATTCAAAATACAACAAATCTCATCTCTGACTGTGGACCAATTCTGTAGAATGGCCCATTTGGTATTTTATACCTTGATAGCAAACGTAGGCTGCGTACATGGCATTTTCTTCTAAAAGGTGGCGTTTTTAGAGAGTTTTAGCTCTTCTGCAATACATCTCTGTCAGACATTTATTAAATGCCTTTAATAGAAATAAAAAAACAATACAAATTAAGTTTAAACTAAAAAAAAGATGTTTGTACAAACTTTAACTGTATATTACATAGCTTTTCCAAAAAGAAGGGGGGTGTCAGTGCAAATGTGCACATCAGTAATGTTTTTTTTTCTTTCCTAAGGTACATACCAAAAAAAAAAAAAAAAAAAAAATCCTTGGTTCCTCAGCCCTGCAGAGTCTAGCTTCAACCTTAATCAAGTCCTTCAGGCTTATTTGAAAACGAGATGGTTTGTTTGGGAACTGGGTTCCAGGCTTAAGCTCAGAATAGTTTGTTTCACTTAAATGTAACTGAAAGCGAATTTGGTGCAAAAGTAAAACTGTATGTGTACTTATTTTACTTGCATCATAATAAACATCATGAGAAAAAAGATACAAATGTGCAGACTATAATAATACATGTACACATTCTTATGTGAATGATATAAAATGTTATAATTCAGGAAAGGCTGCTAAACTGATCTGGAAATAGACATCATACACCAGGTCCAAAGTTCATATTTGCTTTTGAATGGATCAAAATACATCCCATATATGCTACACTATATGATTCAAATGTTCAATTTTACTCAGTTTGCCTTTTTGTATTATTGTTATTTTAATCTTAAGCCTCCACTAGCAGAAGATCAAAAGAAGTTGATGCTGATATGCAGTTTTATACCAGCACTGAAGCTGATGAATGTTTCTGAAGGAGGCCTTGCACAAAACTCAGCAGTGACAGGAAAAGACACCTCATTTGCATGTTCTATTAACCTTGCACAGCAAAATTCTGTGACTGAAATACAGACAATCAGAAAATTCACCTGATGGACTTCCAGTGGTAGAGACATTTCTCTACATGAATTTTAACAAAAGAATTTCTCTACATAAATAATAATGAAAGTGTTACATAAAAATATATATTCTGTGCTTGCTTAACCTCTAGAAAGGTCAAGGGTACTTTGGAAACAACAGGTCTCAGAGGGAACTAGAATGAGAGTGGCCACACTAAGACCATGCACCAACTGCATGCTTATCACATGATTACATAATCTACACTCCTGTAATTATACTGGGAAAACTGTCAGCTCCAGATCAGGCCAGTATGAGTGTAACCGATCAAAATAATGAAGCACATGCATGCCTAATGCAACTTTAAACACGATTATCAAGGTATAAATGTATTTTTCTGGTTGTTGAGTTGCACTGCTGTCTGAAGTGACATCTAGCCAGCTGTGAATAAACCCAGGAGTGGTATCTTAATGCTGCACAGCTATGGATGGGAAGAATCTAGCACAAACTTTTAAAGTGGTAATGCAGTGATAGTGCCTTCTTGGACATGACACCATCCACCATAGGCAACTGGGTAATAAGATTTTAGTGCCATGTCACACCTGTGATTATTTGTGTAATAAAAATATTTAACATACAAAATAACTTCTAGGTGCTAAATATTGAACTTGCATACAAATCAGAGCTTTATATTTATATCGTATAAAGCTTTAATTTGCATGAAGCTATATTTAGTTATTTTATATTTGAAATATTTGTATATATTAATTAGTTATTTACATATTAATTAGACCATAATAACTTATATTATTTTAAATACTTCGTATTTTAAATTTACTTGAAATACCTAGGATATTTTAATACTATGTTAATTTTAATGTTTGTTGATGACACACTTTTTTGCCATATTACCCAATGATACTTATCTGGCACCATTTAAAGTTACTTAATAACTTACTACAATTACAAAATTTAGTTAATCTATTCATACTGTTAACTCCTTTCTATATCATGTACTTTACAAAATCCTTCCAAGTTGGCAAAAAAAAAAGAGAGAGAGAGAGCAAAACCTGTATTTATGAAATTCAAAATAGCAGATGTTATAGTATCTATACAAGACAATGTAAATGCTCTCAAATTTTGTAAAATAAACCTACAGCAGCCAAAGTGACTGAACATTTTTCACACATCCTGGTCCATAGAGAAACTTTAACAATGTAGCATTATAAACCAATATAAAAACCTATTATCCTATTATATTAACAACACAGGCAAAGGTCAGACAATCTTCCTCTGAGGTTGACTGTAAAAATACAAAGAGTGTACACTGTATCAAACCTCTAAGAATAACAAAATCCAGAAAAGACAACTGCCATTCAAGAACACTGCTGGTGGCTCACAGTTTTTGGAGCTGATAGCG
Organism: Labeo calbasu; assembly: GCA_019740295.1. NCBI lineage: Eukaryota > Metazoa > Chordata > Actinopteri > Cypriniformes > Cyprinidae > Labeo > Labeo calbasu. Next base: position 17,602 of record JAHKKF010538660.1, read on the forward strand.
ATTGCTTTTCTTATTGCATCAAATCAGTGCAGATCCATGATCCTGACTTCAAAAGAGAACACAAAAACTGAACATTCTGTGCTAAACTCAAACGCTGAACACAACACATGCAAACGCATGAGCACAAGCTCTGCCATAATTCTCCACAGTACTATTACATGGGGATTCCACTTCTTTCTCCCATGAAGCACTCTTTAGACCTTCTGCGAACACGGAATGCTTGAAATCCAAACGGTAACAAGGAACATCATTCTCTTCTCAGTCCCCCTCAGTCAGCTACTTCACTGTAGTAGTACTTGTGTGCAGTGTCAGTGAGGGTCCAGCCACTGGCCCTGAACTCCAAGATCTCCAGGAGCAAGAGTCTAGTCATGGAGCTGAGGTCTTCCTGAAGGAGAAAACCATCCCGTAGCAAGTAAAACAGCTGGTTCATGCGCTGAGAGTTTGTTTGCTCCAGCTGCTCGCCAACACGATGGAGCTGTACGACCAGGCAGTCCACCTGTTCGAAACACAAAGAAAATTCTTGTATTTAGCTGTTTTAACGGATCCAGAATAAGCTGGAATTTGTTCAAAATGTGTTTTGCTGCTTCCAAATTCATGTACTGTAAGAGAAGATGCTACAGTCGACAATCTGGACAAGCTACGTTTGCATAGGGATATCAACTGTTAATTAATGAATCACCTTTAATAATGAAATCGATTAGCCTTATCTATTGCCGATTCATCATTTTCAGCACAAAACCGGGATGTTAAAGTACAACATGGCAATTAGAGCTTTATTTTGTCATTATTTACAGTGATACTATGAATAGAGAGGCAGCATAACATGTATTTCATTGTGTTTAAATGAGTGCTGAGTGAGGAATCAGAAGAAAGCGCTCACTGTGTGTTGTTAAAGGCTGGAATACACTACTTCTGCACAGACTTTTGCCTCAATTTGCAGTCTGGAGAAGTCACAGCTACACTACCAGTCAAAAGTTTTTGAACAGTAAGATTTTTAATGTTTTCTTTTTAAAGAAGTCTCTTCTGCTCACCAAGCCTGCATTTATGTGATCCAAAGTACAGCAAAATGATCCCAAATGCGGTTGTAAACGATCCCAGCCGAGGAAGAAGGGTCTTATCTGAAACGATCAGTTATTTTCAGTAAAAAAATTATTTTCTCCCTCAACTTCAAAAATAATTTCAAAATCATCCCACATCGCTGCAGAAGTACTGACCCAGTCTTTGCAAAGTGAACATGCAAAGATCATCAAACACCCTTAATAAAAAAGATAAAACAGCGATATAGGGCAATTTTGAAGTTAAGGGAGAACATGAGATAGGATTTTTTTTGACAGACCCTAACTGTCACGAACCGGGGCACCATAGGAACCACATGAAAGTCATGGCCTTCAGTTGTTTAGTGATTGATGTTTTAAATGGCTCTATAACCATTTACAAAGTTGTCAAGTGTACGATGCCTAGAGTTAAAATTGATCAAAATTGTTTAGTTTATTTCAACCTTAAACATTAAAGGGTTAGCTTACCCAAAAATGAAAATTCTGTCACTAATTACTCACCCTCATGTTGTTACAAACCCATAAGATGTTCGTTCATCTTCGGAACACAAATTAAGATATTTTTGATTAAATCTGCTAGCTTTCTGACCCTCCATAGAGAAGACAATTTCTTCTCTTCTGTGTCAGTTTTCACATGTTAATGAGAGCACCACGATGCATGTGTCGAAGACAAAGAGTATTCTTGTAGCTTCATAAAATTAAGGTTGAACCACTTATGTCACATGGCCTACTTCAACGATGTCTTTACTACCTTTCTGGGCCTTGAATGTGGTAGTTGTGTTGCGGTCTGTGGAGGGTCAGAAAGCTCTCGGATTTCATCAAAAATATATCAATTTGTATTCTAAAGATGAACAAAGCTCTTACAGGTTTGGAACAACATGAGGGTGAGTAATTAATGACAGAATTTTTATTTTATGAGTGAACTAACCCTTTTAAAGTTGTTAATAATAATAATAAAGCTTGATATTTAAGCTTATGTTCAGATAAGCAGAAAAATAGCTACCCCACAATGTGTACCATTGGAATTTTTGCTACCACGTGACTATATTTGGAGTTGTCCACAAGCATTTATTCAAAATTAGCATTAATGATTAGTTGACCGGTAATGGTAATGAAAATCGATTATTAATATTCCTGAAAAATTTCATCCATAACTGTGCGTGCTGGGATTTTCAAGTGGCCCACAGTGTCAATCATGCCATTTATGAACCCTCTCTCATTGTCTCATGGGATAGCAAAAGCATCTAGTGGATGCACACTTCAGAATCTCTGCAGAATTCATCTGGGTATTTTTGACCTACAGTTTTATGAAGTGTAAATTTGGATTTACTCCTCATTTCATATGTAAAATATTACACTAAATTACTTTATAAGCACAAAGCTAATAGTAGTTTTTCCTTTGGCATTCTTACAATCGCTATTGAATTTTAAAACAAGGTTCCAATGCAGCAGACATTCAAAAATTTACTTCCAAATATTTATTTTCTGATTCTGAAATACATCTTACCTCTTCCTCATTAATCAAGGCATCTGGCTGAGCCAACCTATAGAGGCAGTCATATACAGGATCCACAAGGGCCACAAGAGGAGCATTGTTCACCTAAAAATAAAAAATCTTAAGTCTAAAAAACCATGTTAAGGAAAAAAATACATTTAAATAATTAAAAATACTACTTGCATGTAAGATCTTTTACCTTGATGTAATCAAATATGCTGCAGATAAATGTGACCAAACACACCCACTCCTGCACGGAGCGGTTTCGAGTCTGTTCTCTGGCAGTGAACTCTTGCTGTAGACGTGTCAACAGATTTCGCCTGAATACACTGGTTGCAGCTTTCTGAGCTTCTGCCTATTCACAGTAGTGCAAAAGATTATTCACCATGTAATAATAATAAAAACTAGGGTTTCAACAGAGTTTGATTTCATACAGCAGCAGCAACAAAGACGTAGGTTCATGAAAACGGCTTATGTTTTGATAAGGTCACAAGTTAATGAGCAACTAAAGAAATACTTACCTGAACTACAGCATAACACATGCGGCCAGCATCTTTACAGAATGAGAGGTCTTTCAATGACTGGTCTACAATGGCGTTAGACAGCTTCTCCAAATCAACTGTCTTGGGATCTGCGAAGAAGTGGGGTAAAATAAAAGAATTTATTCCGTTAAAGTTCTTAGCCTGCAGACATAAACTAATGGTATGTTTCTGCAAAATATTGCCAGTGCATTTTAATAAACTATCAGACGAAGTCAGGCAAAGTTTGCCTACCGTCAATTGCTTTTTGAAGCATAGTCTGAGTTACCACATCAAGAGCCGTCCATGCAGAATCCATGCTGCTCGAAATTAGAAAAAATATACGGTAATCGGGACAGGGAAACGAGAGAATCAATAAACAAATGATTCATTTTTAACAAATAAATATAAAATAATTTGCACTGCATGATAACAAAACAGAGCATGACAAGGTTCGCTGGCGTGCATGGCTCATCTCGCTGAAATCGCTGGCCTCAATTTTTTGTCAGTTTTCAACTTAGCACAGAATTCTAGCTTCGTTGAAAAATTAATTTGTGTCAAAACATTACGAAAAGACACATTTCCAAATCACTCTCTTACTCCAAACGATCCTCGCGCTTGTTTGATTCGTTTCCTGATGGCGTGGGACTGGCCACTGCGCATGCGCTTTTAGACAAGCCTCCGAATTCCATTATTTTGGTGTATTTAATACAGACATGCGCCACCATGACTTGTATCTTATGATTATAGATTTAAAATTAACTTTCGAGTATTATTAAATGTTTACAAAATTTCTGTAAACTGTTTATATAAATATCACAATATTACTGGTTATCTGTGCGTGGTTCTTAAAAAATATATATATATATTGCAAGATGTCACTAGGGGGCGACAAAGTAACAAATATAAACATGTAGAGGTTGTTGGTGGCCCCGACTAACCGAGACAAGAGAAAAGAGTCTGTCGGAATTGTCATGACGTTATAATTAAATTGATAATGAATGGACATTTTATGCTACTGTGTGTTTATATGATTTACATGTTGCTCTAGTAAAGGAATTCTGACACCCATTCTTCATTCTATGGATTATGGTATAGAACCAGGGAGTATTCTAAATGAAAATATAAATAGATTTACTACCAGTCAAAAGTTTTTGAACAGTAAAATTTTAAATGTTTTTAAAGCAGTCTCTTCTGCTCACCAAGCCTGCATTAATTTGATCCAAAGTATAAAAACAGAATATATATATATATATTTTTACTATTTAAAATAGCTGATTTCTATTTCAATATATCTTAAAATATAATTAATTCTTTTGATCAAATCTACATTTTCAGCATTCATTACTCCAGTGTCACATGATCCTTCAGAAATCATTCTAATATGCTGATTTGCAGTTCAAACATTTCTTCTTCTTATTATTTTTTGGGGAAAGAAATTACAGAAATGTATACTTTTAAAAAGTGATGTTAAAGA
>JAHKKF010538663.1:0-18662 GCA_019740295.1 Labeo calbasu
GCTGCTCATATTTTTTGAAAACTACAATATATTTTTTTCCAGAAATCCTTGATGAATAGAAAAATATAGAAAAAGTTTGGCCGTTACAAAACCCTCATCTCTTACCTAATGGATTGGTGGATGAACGCGCATCTGATGACCTAAAACAGAGCAGACAGAAGTTCATCAGTTATTGTGATGATATTTCTGTAGTATTCAGTGTTTATGCGCTAATGGTGTGACGTACGGTGCTGGTGATCTTGCTACTTGAGCGGCTGCAGTGATTGTCTTTTCCAGCAGATCTTTCCAGCTGTGTGGAAACATAGTTTGAAAAGGAGTTACTAAATTTTCAAATGTATGAAAAATTAGGAAAACAGTTTTAGATGTACTATAGACTGCTTCTTAAAGCTACCCATTTTCCCCACTATTAAGAACAGCAGGAAAAAATAAAGCTCTCTGATAGGCTGCAATCCTGTCAATCAAACACGAGCAGCCAATGACAACTGAGCAGCAACTCACGTGTTCTTTTCTGACGACGTCCCGGCCACCAGCTCATAGATCTGGCTCTCTGACGTGCTGATCACATACAGCGCTTTATTGTCTGCAAGATGAAAATAAGCTCATTGTAAGTATCTCCTGTCCATCCATTCTTTTTATTTAAAGTATGCTCAGTCAATATTAAATAAGTTTATATACGTTCACCTGTCGCAACCAATCGGACGAGGGCAAAATCGAGGCGTACGATTGGGCAGAATGGGATTTTGAGATCTGTAGCTCCGCCTCCACCCAGTGAGCGTGACGGACAACGCAGGATGAGACGCTCGTCCGGACCCCTCTGAAGAAGCACCAGCAGATCCGAAAGCAGCAGCGCCTGCACCTCTGAAACATTCACACACAAACCAATGATTAGAAAACAAATACTAATTTTGTTTCATGTCTAAAAGCTTTGAGCTCATCTACGTGTTAGTCAGGGTTATTATAGTCAACTACACCCATAAAAACCATTACTAACTACCTAAATAAATGTTAACTGCAATAAAATATAATACAAAACAACTTAATCTTATTTCATTTCAGCTAATTCCTAAGGCAACATTTCTCATTCGTATTTAGTTTAACTTGATGTACTAAAATAACTACATCTAAAACAGATTTTATTAATAATAATGAAATTACATTATATATTAATAAAAACAACTTATTTTAATAATAAATCTATATACTAAAACATTACCTTTATATATATATATATATATATATATATATATATATATATATTTTTTTTTTAAATAAATGTATTAGTACCTCAATGNTATATTTTTTTTTTTTTTTTTAAATAAATGTATTAGTACCTCAATGATACTCAAGTGACTAGTGTAGACTAGTGTTACGACTAAGACCTAACAATAAACTTTTAACAAATTATTGTAAATGCTTCAAGACGTAAAGATATTTGAATATAATAAAATATATTTCATATAAAATATAATAATCAGGTATGTAATATGCTAAGGGTAAAAGAAAAAAAAAGACAACCCTAACAAATATTATAATTACTCTTATTTAAATAATAAATAAATAAATAGTAAGCAAATTAAGAAATACATTACCAGACAAAAGTTTTTGAACAGTAAGATTTTTAATGTTTTTTGTTTAATAAATTTCTTCTGCTTATCAAGCCTGCATTTATTTGATTCGAATGACAGCAAAAACAATTTTTGAAATATTTTTGCTTTTTAAAATCACTGCTTTCTATTTGAATATATTTTAAAATGTTATTTATTCCTGTGATTTTTAGCATCATTATTCCAGTCACATGATCCTTCAGAAATCATTATAATATTCTGATTTGCTGCTAAAAATAAAATAAAATAAAATAAAATAAAATAAAATAAAATAAAATAAAGATATTATTTTGTTGAAAACAGAATCCTGAGTAGAATTTTTTCATGGTTTTTTCGATTAATAGAAAGTTCAACAGAACAGCATTTATCTGAAATAGATTTTTTTGTAACATTATAAATGCCTTTATCATCACTTTTGATCAATGTAAGGATCCTAGCTTAAAAAAAAAAAAAATAATAAAAATAATTCCATAATTTGTTTGCCAAACAAAAAAAATAAAATAAAAGAATAAATAAATAAAATAAATTCATACTGACTCCAAGCTTTTGAATAGTATAGTGTATAATGTTACAAAAACTTTTTTAAATTTCATATGAATGCTTTGGATCTTTCTATTCAAATTGTTTTAAATATGGGTGATACTACTACTACTAGTTTCTTAAAGGATCATGTTGTACTGAAGACTGGAGTAATGGTGCTAAAAATTCAGGTTTGATCACAGGAATGAATTACATTTTAAAATATATTCAAATAGAAAGCAGTTAATTTAAATAGTAAAAATATTTTACAATTGTACTGTTGTTGCTGTACTTTGAAATAAATGCAGGTTTGGTAAGCAGAAGAGACGTTTTATAAAACCATTTAAAATCTTACTGTTCAAAAACTTTTCACTAGTAGTGTATAATAATATTACAACACTGCATCCCTGATTAATATATTTTTTTAATATAATCTGTACATAGGAAACAAACTGCCTTTACAAAAATGCGCACTACCACACTTTACTATAGCAAAAATACCAACATTAAGTAATATATTTTAGCAGACACTGATTACTATGGTCATTTTTAGTTTTTAATTTTGATTCAGTTCTAATACATCAATGTGCATTAAACATCTTTACCGACGGCTTTGTCTTTGCTGACTTTCCACGTGAGTGTCCCCTCGTGGATCATCCTCTTAGTGGTAAGATCCAGATTCTGCGAGAGGAAATAAAACGACAGCATGAAGAACGATGTCATTAATGAGGGACGTGTGAAGGACACCGAGCGGCTCGTACCTTGAACTGCGCCGCGACGGGATTGGACAGCCGGTCCAGAGGTGTCAGGTCCAGCCTGCGCTGGTATTGGCTGAGAAGATGCCGGTGCTCCGTCTCCCTGACGACCTCGTTAACGGCCTGCAGAATCCCGCGGCATCGGGCCTGAGCTCTCTGAAGCAGCTGCAGGTCAGGAGACGACGCTGCACACACAAACACGATTTTATGACATAAACAGTGTTGCATTTTAAAATAACCGTTTTCACATGATTCTTCAGAAATCATTCTAATATGCTGATTTGAACTTCACCTGATTTATTTAAATGAGCAAAATTTAGGTTTGAAAGGTATAAAAGCTCACATATATGGTCAATATAAAGCATATATGCATATCTTGAATGCAACATCACATTGTTTAAGTGTGTGTTTCACTCACTTTCTGTGTATTTGATGATGTTGTCCAGCAGCAGTGGGTATTTAGTCAAGCGCTGCATTTCAGCCACCAGCAGATCCTTCAGCTGTAACCTGCGGCAGTGTGGACTGGTCTCACACTCCTAACAAACATCACACCACGTCAAAACACATCCATGTTATCAATAGATAAAATGGTAAAGCACTACAGGGTCATTCCGTGTCAAATCAACCAAATTTCAGAAACTTCCCCGGCTCAATTTTTGGATTTTGCTAATATTTTTTCTAAAGAAAGACAGACATCTATAATAGTGAAAGCCAAAATATTAAATGTCATGGATGAATATTTACTGAGCAATACACTATTTTGTAGAAGGAGGTCAAAATGGCAATCTTCACCTTAGATTCAGAGACAAGTTACAGGGGGGTAAAAATGACTTCAGAAAGATGGCAGCATCGTTATCTTAATTTTACACAGAGATTAATAGTTCTATTAGTGAAATCTGTTGACTTTAGCAGTCTTTGTTGCATTATGTGCCAATGGTGACCATTCAAAAATGGGGAAAAAACTTTTTCTACAAAGTTTGCGTGCCTGTAACTCAAGAAGTTTTAAAGATATTTTAATGCCCTTTTAGATATTAGGTCTTAACCAACTTTCCTTTTGGCATCTTCATTTTTAAGGCCCTGTATGGTTCAGTTCCAGAGATAATGGAATTTCAATATGGCCCCAGGAGTAAATCGTTAAAATGTACACATTTTCAGTGGTCAAAAACCAAATGTGGGTCAGTTTGAAAAAATGTGACACTTACTTTCATACTTATCACTATACATGTCCATCTTTCTTTAGGATAAATATTAGCAAAATCAAAAATTTGAGAAGAACATAATTTATCTGAAATAGTTTTTTGTAACATTATAAATGCCTTTATCATCACTTTTGATCAATATAAGGATCCTAGCAAAAAAAATAAATAAATAAATAAAAAATAATATATATATATATATTAATTTCTATCATTTGTTTGCCAAAATAAAGAAATAAAATAAAATAATAAATAAATAAATTTATACTGACTCCAAGCTTTTGAATGTTATAGTGTATAATGTTACAAAAGCTTTTTTATTTCATATAAATGGTTTGGATCTTTCTATTCAAAGAATCCTGAAAAAAGGACTTAAAAATTTTTTACAATTGTACTGTTCTTGCTGTACTTTGAATGAAATAAATGAGGTTTGGTGAGCAGAAGAGGCTTTTTATAAAACCATTTAAAATTTTACTGTTCAAAAACTTTTCACTAGTAGTGTATAATCATATTGCAACACTGCATCCCTGATTAATATTTTTTTTAATATAATCTGTACATAGGAAACAAATGTGACACCTACTTTCATACTTATCACTATACATCTTCAGGATAAATATTAGCAAAATCAAAAATTTGAGCCGGGGACCTCAGGTTGAGTTGACATGGAATGAACCTACAGGGCTGTGATGCACCCGTTACCTGTATGAGGTGTGCAAATCGAGGGTCTTTGCGTTGTTTGTTCTTGATGAGCTCAAGCGCTTGACTCTGCTGACTGCACAGATGAGACACCTGCTCCTCAAACTGCTCTCCAGCCTCTCCTTCGAACTACGAAACATACAAATACTGAATATCTCATACGCTTTTCACCCAAAAATGAACATTTGCAGACAATTTCCTCTCCCTCAGGCCTCCCAAGATGTAGATGGGTTTCTTTCTTCATCAGATTTGGAGAAATGTGTCATTCCATCACTTGCCAACCAATGGATCCCCTGCAGTGAATGGGTGCCGTCAGAATGAGAGTCCAAACAGCTGATAAAAACATCACAATCCACAAGTAATCCACACCACTCCAGTCTATCGGTTAACATCTTGTGAAGTGAAAAACTGTGTTTGTAAGAAACAAATTCTTTTTCAAGACGTTTAAACTTCGAACTGTCACTTTTAGCCAAAATACAAGTTTGTAATTCATAATAACGCTTCCTCCAGTGGAAAAATCCATCTTCAGTTGTCCTCTCACATTAAAATTCACCCAAATATTCTTTTAGAATTTGTAAATGGTGCTTAACCTCTGCAGATTTCTCTCCTGAATCAGGCAAAATGACTTTTTATTAAGAGGAGGAAGTGTTATTTTGAATTATTTGAGCAGTTTAAGGTTAAAAACTCTGTAATGATGGATTTGTTTCTTACAAACATGCAGCTTTTTGCTTCACAAGATGTTAACTGATGGACTGGAGTGGTTTATTGTGGATTATTGTGATGTTTTTAATCAGATGTTTGGACTCTCATTTTGACAGCACCCATTCACTGCAGAGGATCCATTGGTGAGCAAGTGATACAATGCTACATTTCTCCAAATCTTATGAAGAAACACGCATCACAGATGGCCTGAATGAGTACATTTCCACCAAACTGTCATTTTTTGACAAACTATGTCTTTAACTTAAAGAGCAAAAGACAACAGAGGAGCGAGACACTTACTCTGGCCAGCATGATGTCCCCGATGCCCTGAACGATCGGCGATTCCCTGCGCTTCTTCATGGCCTCACATAAGCTTGCTGAGATAAAAGACAACATTAGACCTCAAGTATTACATTTATGCATTTAGCAGAGCAATCTACAAAAGAGCAGTCTGCACAGTGTTGCACAAATTGCATTTAAAGTTCATATTCTGATTTACAGCAAATTGGTTTGTTACACAAGTTTTCAAGTCAAGTCTTATTATCACTTCCATTCTGCATGCATATACAGTTGTGTTCAATAAACAGCAGTGCCTAATTAAAGTGAATAAAGTGCAAATACTTTTATATCCAATGTAATATGTAGTGGAAACATTATCATTCAGTTCAAGTCTGAGGCAAAGATATGTAATATTAAGCTGTTCAAAAAAAAAAATAGCAGTATTGACATTTTTCTCTTTAAATTCAAACACTGAGAAAATAAAGATTTTTTTTAAACTTTAGTTTAAATTACTGAACTAATATTTAATTGCATAACAATTGCTTTTGATAACTGTTGTACATTTGCATTGCATTGAGTAAACCAACTTCTGGCATCTAGAAACAGGTGTTTCAGAACAAGACTGTGAACTGTTTCACAGTTCCTGTTAATTTTTTGAGATTTGCTTTAGAAACTGCATTTGTAATGTCACCCCATAAAATACTTAGGTTGAGGTCAGGGGGTCAAGCTAAATATATTTTATAACAATGTGTGACACATTGCTTTCCTTTGCTCTTTAAAAAAAAAAAGGACAATTAATGACATCTATTTTTTTTTTTACAGAATGAATGAATTCTGTGAATAAATTCCACACTGCTATTATTTTGAACACAACTCTTTCAGTGCATTAGTCAATTAGTCAAAACAAGCAGCATGCATTTCATGCCAGTTGGGGCTGTTGTTTTCCTATTACACTACTACATCCACTACAAATTATTTGCAATGCAGAAATATCACTACTGCTCATAACAGTGGTTCATCACGTTGGTATTTTTTTTAACACAACTGTATATCTTACAAGACATAACATACAGCATAAACAATGCCAAACAATCATAACTGCACAGTTTAACAACCATATACATTATATGTAAACAATTACAACGTCGTTAATTAGAGGTAGAAATGTGTGACTTCTGACCGTGTAGTTCGCAGACCTGACGCAGGTTTAGGAAGATACAGGACAGCTCTTCTGGACTGAGGACGCTCTGCATCTTCTGATAAAACACGAGATCCAGAACCCGCAGCGTCCGCAGGTGAGACACTTCTGTGGTGAACAACTCTACAAACCAACAAAGCATGAGATGTCAAATAAACCTCTTGTCAAGCATCTGAGGCTAAAATAAAACTACTAGACTATTCATACAAAACTAAGGTTTTTAGTAATTTATATACAAAAACATTATGGGTAAAGGGACATTATGCGATCTAACAAAAAAAACACCAACTCCAGTGAAAGACCAACATGCTCATGTGCAAAGTATGCTATAGGGCTCCTACACATTTTCCATCTCAAAATTCCATTCCTTTTTTTAACAGACTCAAATTTCCAAACCTCTCACTAGATTTTAGTACTAGATTTAACAAAAAGGCCTCACAGCATTTTTTTCACCTTTATATTTGGCATAATACAGTTATCTGTAAATATATATATATTTTTTCCCATTGATTTTTTGACAACATACACAGCCCCTAAAATAAATAAATAATAATAATTAAAAAAACAAAGACTTTTGCTTGCACACAAGAACCTTTTTTGTGCCCTCATTTTTTGCATGCTTTGCATGCATTGCAAACATGACACGAAATGGTCTAATGGCATAATACGGCTGCACGCATTGTCCTGTTTGCCAAGTTTAAGGGTCTATTTATGAAAAAAAAGACTGTTTTTTTAAAAAAAAAAAAAAAAAAAAAAAGGTGTTCAAAATTTGCCTTTGTTAGGGCAGTATGACATATTTCATATCACTTTAACACTACTCTGTGGCTGCCAAGAAACCTCACGCTCAGTTTGCATTGTCCTATATGCTAAGTTTAATTGTTTCTCGTGCACACATAAAAGTCTGTATATTCTTTTATTTTTGCATAATGTTATAAGGTGCTAACAATATCCAAAATGCTAAACATTTTGCATAATGAAAAAGTGCACATTGAATTCATTCAGTCGTGTTTGACAGTCACTAAAGTATCACTAAACAGCTGCTAATAAAACACACTTCTTTTATTATTATTATTTTTTTTTAAATAAATAAATTTAAAAAAAAAAACTAAATAGGGGCAAAAGTCTGGAAATGCACATTTTTTCCATACTCTGCTTTCTTTTTTCCATACTATTCCAGACCTGGAAATGACTTCCATACTTTTCCAACCCACGTAGGAACCCCGATGCTAGCCTAGCAGGCTAACCATGTTAAAAGAAAACAAAAAGAAATTTAGCTTGAACAAAATTGTGTAATTGTATGAAAAAGTGATGTATCGTATAAAACAAAGTTGTGAATAAAGCACCGTTTCCATCCCATGTGTTCAAGAGACCAAACTTGTCACTCATGGGAAGCTGTTGCAACGTAACAATAAGAAAAACTTTTTTTTTTTTTTTTCTCTTTTTTGTACGTAATGAATGACTCATGCAGACAAATCAAAACACGCTATCTTTGTGTTCAGATGCCTAATGCTTGGGGTTGCAATCTAGTCAGACAGGATTAAAAAAAAAAAAAAAACAAAAATGCAAATTTTTATGATTTTATGTGCATCTTGGTGTTTTTTTTTTTTTTTTTTTTTTTTTTAATGCAACATCCCAATATTTGCATAAAATATGTTGATGGAAACAGCTAGAATAGAGTAGAAATTAAGATTTCTAAGTGGGTTCCATATAAAATACATCAAAAACTGTGAATCTTCAGGGTCTGACTGTAATTTTCCTCAGCTCTGTCTTCAGTTTGTTCACATCTGTCAGGACATCTGTCTCAAAGCAGCCTTACAATTTCCTAAAAATGTTCACGTTCTTCCATTTCACCCATAAACACACTGAAGTCTGAGGCTTGAGGGCATCTGAGATCATACATGACTTTGATTGGTATTGTTTTCATAGCTGTATCATCTTAAAACACAAACCTAACATCCCAGTTTCAGAATGATGAGCCAGGCATGTCTGGGATTGTCAGGAAGCTCATTTCTCCCGCCTGAGGAGAAACGCTGCTCATTACAGTCACAGAGTCAGACCTGACAGCCGTCTGACGGATCTGATGCAAACTTTTTCCATCTGAGTGAAAAATAACCCTGGGTTCTCGCAGATTTCACACAGTTTATACTTCACCCTGGGCTGGTTATTAATTCAAGGAAGTCAGGTATAGAGATTTCACACTGTAAACAGCCAGTTAACATTCCTGCTGATAGATTTGCACGCTTAATATCAGCTATTAAATGTGCAGCGAGTGACAGACAGACAATCAGTGTATTAAACTACTGTCGTCTGTTTGGTAATTATTTTACTCTGATTCTGACAACATAACGGGTGAATATTCATGTAAGGCAGGCTGAACGCCTTTCAAACTTAGAAAACATTCTGAACACAGGCTTAACAAATTTAATAATAAACAAACAAAAATAAATTATTAATTCATTAATTAATTATAATATAATAATAATAATATACAATGTTCCAAGCTCAGTACAGTTTTACCAAAGAAAATAATTTGGATGTATTCCTCAATAAATAATTAAAATAAAGTGAAAAAAAAAAAAAAAAAAAAATAAATAAAAGTTTCAGTAAAGCATTTATAATGCAAATAAACAACACAGAAAAGCAAGTCAAGAGATTAAATGTAAAAATGCACAGTTTTGATTTCTTTTTTACAGCATTACCAAACAAATCAGTAAATCATTTTGCGATTTGATATGTTCTTCAAATTTTAACAATAATTAAACAAAAAAAACAACAAAAAAAAGTTACTCCAATTTTTTCAAAACACTTTATAAATTCTTATTTCCTGAAAAAGAAGCGTATTATTTGAGCTAAATCTGTCTTTCAGAAGATGGGAACAATTATAGGCGGATGATCTATTTTGATTTTGATTTTTCTCTATTTAAAACTATTTTCTTGCATCTTTACATGTAAATTAAAAAAAAAAAAAAAAGAAAAATTGGATATTGATAGCTTTACAATAAAATCCCATTGGTTAACATTAAATAACAAGGAGAAATACGTTTGTTACAGTANGTTTTGATTTCTTTTTTACAGCATTACCAAACAAATCAGTAAATCATTTTGCGATTTGATATGTTCTTCAAATTTTAACAATAATTAAACAAAAAAAAAAAAAAAAAAAAGTTGCTCCAATTTTTTCAAAACACTTTATAAATTCTTATTTCCTGAAAAAGAAGCGTATTATTTGAGCTAAGTCTGTCTTTCAGGAGATGGGAACAATTATAGGCGGATGATCTATTTTGATTTTGATTTTTCTCTATTTAAAACTATTTTCTTGCATCTTTACATGTAAATTTAAAAAAAAAAAAAAAAAAAAAAAGAAAAATTGGATATTGATAGCTTTACAATAAAATCCCATTGGTTAACATTAAATAACAAGGAGAAATACGTTTGTTACAGTATCTTTGTTAATATTAGTTGATACAAATCAGTGCTGGCAAACGATTAATCGCGATTAATTGCATCAAAAATAAAATTATATTCAAATAATATATATGTATATATATGTATATATATATATATAATTTAACATATAAACATAATATATTTTTCTTAAATGTATACATACACACATGTGTGCATATTAGTGTTGTCATGACACCAAAATTTTGACTTTGATATGATACCTGACTAAAATATCACGATACTACTACTGAACCCGTACCATTTTAATGGTTACATTAAAAAAAATGTATTAAAAGCATGTCTAATTAATTGAAATCATGAAACTTGCAGAATTTAACAGCAATTTATTAAAAGTTTAACAGAAATTACATGTTTTTAAGGCCCTATAAAATACTTTTTTTTTTTTTTTCCCTCAAATTCAGTTGTGTTTGTGAATCTCTGTTTTCCATTAATTTTCTGGATTCTATTTTAATCGTTTCATTACATTTATTATACATGCACAAAAAGCATGTATTATGAATTTATAAAGGATAATTACATTTGATAAAGAATTAATTCATTATAGGCTATTTTTTTCTTTTTTTCAGAAATACTGTGTTGTGTATTTACAATTTTCTGGTAAATAAATTCTGGTACAAAACATTTTCTGGTAAACATTTCTTAAACATTGTTTTACCTTTTATTTTGACGGGTTGCTGTGAAGACCTTTAGGGTCTTCATTATATGACGATAGTTTTCCGGTAAAATGGTAAAATGCTCACAAAGTGACTCTCCGAGCGGTTCTTGAGATTATGTTCATGTGTTCATGTACTCGTATATTGAGGCGGCAATACGACACTACGAGCGTCACGCGTATGTGTGTAGTAAACAAAACAGCGTCTGCGCCATTCACTAACACAGACACACAGAAATACGGCACTTATTAAAATACATTCTTAAAGTACCGGTACTAGTAAAATGTGGAATCGTACCGTTTTTAAAAGCAGGATATCGAGATACTTTTTAAGTACCGGTATATTGTGTGACACTAGTGGATATTCATATATGCATAACTAATTTACACAGTACACACACATATATTATGTAAACAAAAACTTATTTTATGTATTTTATGTATTGTTTGTTACTTTTAAAGCAGTGTGTATAATCTTGTTTACTACAATTTCCTATTACAAATGTCTAAAAATAAGTTAACATTATTGTCTGCAGTAGCACTTATTTATTCTCTGCAGTCAAGTTGTACTGAACCTGGAGTATTTCTTTTAAAACGGCTAAAATGGATGTTTAAACGAAAGTGTCACTTCTGCACCACAAACAGCAGCAAAAGCAATTGCAAAATGACTGTTTTCAAACAGGTTTCCACATGGCCTGCCTTTGGTCAGGCAATAAAACTGTCTTTGGTGTTCACGTGTAAGCGCGTACCGTAGATGACGGCCTGTCGGTCGATCTCTCGTGAGGTAAGTGACGCCAGCACGTGCGGCTCCACCGTCTCCTGCCAGTTCTGCGAATCGATCACGTCCTCGTCCGGTAACAGAGGCACCGGAGTGTCCACAATCCTACAGACGGACAGCAGAGAATGAGACAGACGAACAGAGACAAAACAGTGAACACTGCGGTTCAGAGCGAGAACTGCGGTTCATCACCTGCGCTGAGAGCGAGGAGTGTACGGCGGCGTGGGGTTCTCCAGCGATCTGAAATAATCATTAAAAAAAAAAAAAAAAAAAAAAGTTAAAATCTCAAAACAAGAGAAACAAAGAAACTAAAAATGTATTTATTTGGTTATTTATTTCTACATTTATTTATATAAATCATTAAAATGATCTATAATTTTTCATACTGTTCAGCCCCCGCTGTATTTGTGTGATGTGTTTGTACCGTGCCGAGCTGCTGGATGCTGAAGACGAGGCGCTGTGATGTAACTGTCTCAGTCCCGGACCATCCCTCTCATCACAGTCCTCCATGTCAACATCGCTACGGGAACGAGGGACAGACTCCGCCCCGGCCCCGCCTCCTCGCCGACGCCCCTCCCCCTGAGCTTTTAAAGACTCGCTGCGAGCCAAACGCACCGATATGGTCGGACTGAGGAAGAGAGAATAAATAAATGCAGTTAACATCTAATAATTACATTTGAAATGTATTGTGAGAACAATCTAAAATATCCCAATAATAAGTCTGTGGTTATTATTGACATATAACTACATATATGTGACCCTGGACCACAAAACCAGTCATAAGAAATTGAAATGAAATTCCAAATGAATTTCTTAGCAATGCATACTACTAATCAGAAATTTACAAAATATCTTCATGGAGCATGATCTTTACTTAATATTCTAATGATTTTTGGCATTAAAGAAAAATTGACAATTTTGACTCATACAGTATATTGTTGGCTATTGCTACAAATACACTCGTGCTACTCAAGATGGATTTTGTGGTCCAGGGTCACATATAAGATGTGCATGTTTTGCTTATGAACATAATGAACAATATTATGATTGTTAGTTTGGAAAATACACAAACCTGTCCATGCTGTCCTCTCCGAAACTGCTGGAAGACAATCTCTGTCCCTCAATATCACCGTCTTCAATAGAGTCTGAATTATTCTCAAACTGCTGAATGATGTTTCTCACGCTGCCGGGTCGAACTACGCATGAAAACCAAGATGAGACGTCAATATTCCTGCTCTATCTTTAAATAACAGGTACACTACACTTTTTAATTGTGTAATGTTTTTGTTGTCAATATTAAGAGTACAAAAATAACTACAACTGCGTCCTTGAGCTCTGGAAAAGCTTTATATAAATAAAATAATACATTAAAATATATTTTACAGTTTCTGCAGGTTTTATAAAGGGAAATGTACAACTTTTTAAGATCAAGTAAATCAATTTTAAGGAATAAACTGAATGGGACACAATGTGTCAATATGTTCTCCAATTGTAAATGTAAATAATCTAGTATATAAATACTGAACTAAATAATAATAATAATAATAATAATAATAATATAATAACAACAATAACAATAATAATATAATAACAATAATAATAATTAATATTATTATTATTATTATTATTATTATTATTATTGACTAATAATAATAATAATAATAATAATTATTATTATTATTATTATTATTATTATTATTATACTAAAAGACAAAAAAGTGATTTCACCAGGTCTGTAAAAGTAACAAACAAATAAATGAAAAATGGCAAAGAGAAGGACGTATACCTTCAGTGGGGGACAAAGGAACATGGAACGCTGGAGAAATAAATAAACATGAACAAACAAACAATGAGAAAAATGAACAGAAAATGATACAAACTACAGCATTTCAAACTAAAGCTTTAAAGAAAAGTTAAAAATAAACACTGAATGACTGACAGGTTCAAACATGAGCTTAAACAACTAAAACTGCAGTGTGTGAGAGAGTGTGTTTACTGGAATGAGACGTGCTTCTGGGTTTGCCGATGTACTTCAGGATGGGATTTCGTTTCTTGTCATCTCCATCCTTCTCTCGTTTCGTGTTGCTCAGCTGCACATGAACATATGAAGCACATTATGAGGATACGGTAAGACCTATAGATGTCATTCGATATATTAAAGAACACATCATACATTTACCTTTTTAGATTTAGGAAAGAATGGAAGCCACTTTTCCTTCTCTGAGATCAAACCAGGAAACACTTTGGAGTCTCTGAGCTTAATGCCGGAGTGTCTGAGATAAAGATGAACCGCAGACGCTAGTGGAGAACTGACAGGAGAATATCCGTCAGTATTATGTACATTTAACACATTTAACACACAAATCACTGCTAGCAGTATAATAAAGGTTCGTACCTTCTATCCTCCTCATGTTTTGACCTGTAAAGAAATAAAACTCAGGTTAGCATGACTGTATTTAAACAAACACGCACCTGAAGTGCAAAATCACCTATTTGTACAATCTCAGTGGTTTGGTGTGATTTGGAAGGGTCCTGTGACGCTCGTCCGTGACGGACGCCTCATGCTGTATGTACAGCTGTCATGTGACCTCGTTCTCTATGTCTGTGGGTCATGTGAGCTGCTCTGCGTCGAGGTGTGTCACGTACGCGGGACCTTTGCAACTCCTGTGAGCTCGTTATCACTTTATTTCCGAGTCATCTGACCGGTCGGTGTGGAAATGAACTGCTGTACATGAAGCAGGCGTGTGCGGCGCTATATAACCTGTGCTGCTGTTTATAAAGTATATTTCAAACCATGCAAACTCATCAGGGGTAAAAGGGGACATAAATTATGTCCCTTTTCTTGCCCTCCCTGGCAAGAAATGTTTTAAAGTATAATTTTAAATATTTTAAATTCAATTTTAAATTCAATAATTTTAAAGTCAATTTTAGCATGTGGATACAAGGGAAAATAGACATTATATATATATATATAGTGGACATTTCTAATTCAGTTACCTCAGGCCACATTCACTTTGTTGTATTCAATAAAAATAACCTTAGTATAATAAATATAAAAGTAATAGTAGTAGCAGTATTAAATTATAAAAATAAACCAATACACAAAAGTACTACTATTATAATAATACTATTATACTGTAATATTTTATTGTACAATATTTTTATTATAAATAATACTCATTTTATAATGCAACAGTATAATTTCAATAGATTTCTTTAAGTTATATAATATAAACCATTAAAAATGCATTACTATAATAGTAATAACTTTTTATTATTATTATTATTATTATTATTATTATTATNNTATTATTATTATTATACAAAATTACTATCATAAATAATAAATATGTATTTTATAATGCAACAGTATCATTATAATAATAACATTAAGTAATATAATGTAACCCCAAAAAATGCATTCCTATTCTAGTAATAACTTTATTATTATTATTATTTTTATTATTATCATCACTATAAAATGTAAGCATTTAATAGTAAAATAATAATAATAAAAGTTGTTTTTATTACATAATAAAATAATTCCAAAAATAATAATACAAATAAGTATTATATAATAAATAACAATATAATTAATAATAATATTTTTAGCATTAAGTTATAAAAAATAAACCAATAACCAAATGTACTACTATTTTAATAGTACTATTATACTGTAATATTTTATTAGTTATAAACACTAATTTTATAACACAGCAGTACCATTACAATAGTAATACATTTCTTTAATAAATGATATAATGTATCCCAATAAATATACTATTTCTATAATAATAATAATAATAATGATAATAATAATAATAATAATAATAATACAACATTCTTATTATTCTTGTTATCATTAAATTATAATAACAAAAATAATTCCAAAAACAATAATACCAATAATTATTATAATTATTATACAATAAATAAGTAATAATATAATTATTATCATTAAGTTATAAATAATAATAATAATAATAATAATAATAATAATAATAATAATAAAATACCCATTATGCAAATGTTCTTAGCAATGCATATTACTAATCAAAAATCTAATCTTTTGATATATTTACAGTAGGAAATCTACAAAATATCTTCATGGAACATGATCTTTACTTAATATCCAAATGATTTTGGGCATAAACGAAAAATCTTGACCCATACAATGTATTTTTGGCTGCTGTTACAAATATACCCATGCTACTTAAGACTGGTTTTGTTGTCCAGGGTCACATATTACAACGCTATTGATGACCGTCTTCACTCAAAAAGAAGTTACCAGAAGCATCGGAAGCAGATCAAGTTATCAGATTTTTCATGAAATATCATGAAGACAGCGACTTTTCTCTTGAGAACAACATGCACTGATGAATCATGTATTAGCAAACAATAAACCACATTAGTGTTGAGCTCATGCTGTCTTTAAACTCATTTCCAAGTTTAATTTTATGTTTAATAAAGTCACTCACAGGATCTCCCACAGCGCCACCACCTGTTTGTCCACCACCTGTCTCTCTTTCGCAGGGTCTCCGTCTAACTGCTGCAGGTCGCTCTCTCCAAACAGAGAGCCCAGACCCATCGTCTGCTTATTCCTGCCGTATATCACAGAACATTATATTACACATCCCATAAAGTTGTGCTACGACCTTTAACCGAGCCGGAATGACTGCAAAAAATTAGTTTCAGCAACTAAAAAAAATAGCATTTGTTGTTTACACTAAAAATCTTAAGTTTAAAACAAACTGACATTAAAAATGAACTCTGAATTAGCAGAAGACACACCTGTAGTCTTGAAGCTGGTCTTGAATGTCTGGAAGCACCTGCTGCTGGAGTTCAGACAGCGGCCCTCGAATGTCCTCCTGCGCGTGCAGACGATTCTCTACATGAAAACAAACACAAAAACCTGTTTAACTGAAACTCCATCACATCAGTCTGCATGCGCTCTAGTTGAGGCTTTTGTTCAAGAGATTTCAAAAAAACTGCACCAAATCTCACCGATATCTGTCAGAAACTCCTCTCGCACTTTAATCTTCAGAGGCTGAACAGAATCAGAAAGTTCATTCAGAAATGCAGCAAAATCAGCGCCGGTGGTTTGTGGGTTTAAATCAGATACTCACGGCATCATGGTCCAGGAAGTGTGAGCAGATCTGAGGGGCGAGTGAACGGGCGTCTTTGGTGCTCGAGCCCAGATACGCCTCCACAGACAGATAAAACAACTGCAGCAACAGCAAAAACACAGCAGAATGTCATTTGCATTCACATCAAGAACAAGCACACTGCATGTTTCATATGAAAAAGCAGGCACTGACCAGCGGGTTTGGATCCAGTAGTTGACTGAACACGTATCTCATGAATACCGTCATGTGAGCCGGACGACTCTTCAGCAGCTCGATGTCCTGAAACGGCCCGTCCATCTATGATGAACAGACATAAAGAGTTCACCATGTAAAGTCGTCATCTATTCCACTTCACTCAAGTCACTGGCTGCATGTGGAATAATATACTAACAAACAGGACATGTCATGTGACACTAGTCTGGTGTAACAAAAGTAGTGCTATTTTTATTTTTGTTATTTTTAACAAACTAATAATAATTTGTAATAATTTATTTGTGTTTCACTTTAAGATTTTAATCATTTTATTAATCTAGCAATTTTTCAACTTTAGATTTTTTTTATTTGTTTTTTATTTCTACTTGTTATTTTTTATTTTTACTTTTTTTTTTTATATTTGTACGTAATAACTAATAATGATTTAAGTCATTTTATTAATTTAGCAATTTTTGAATTTATTTCTTTTTATTTCTACTTGTTATTTTTTATTTGTACTTTATTTCTTTTTATATTTTTATTTAAAGACTACTAATCATTTGTATTACATTATTTTTAATTTAAGTATTTTTATTGAGCAATTTTTCAACTTTTGATTTTTTATTTCTACTTCATTTCTTTTTTACATTTCTATTTAATAACTAATAATTAGTAATACGTTACTTTAGTGTTTAATTTTAGTAACTTTAGCAAGTTTTTTAATTGATTTTTATTTCTACTTTATTTTTATATTTCTGTTTAATAACTAATAATTTGTAATACGTTATTTAATTTTTATCATTTTATTAATTTAGCAATTTTTTATTTTTTTGTACTTCTTTATTTCTACTTGTTATTTACTTCTACTTTATTTCTTTTTTATATTTCTATGTGATAACTAATAATACTTTGTAATATTACATTTTTGCTTTTAGTCATTTTATTAATTTAGCAATTTTTTAATTTTGAATTTATTTTTTTTATTTCTACTTGTTATTTTTTTTTATTTGTACTTTATTTCTTTTTATATTTCTATTTAATGACTACTAATAATTTGTATAGCATTATTTTTTATTTTAGTCGTTTTGTTAATTTAGCAATTTTTCAACTTTTGAATTTTTTTATTTCTATTTTTTTTAAATGTATTTCTTTTTTATATTTCTATTTCTATTTAATAACTAATAATCATTTGGTTTTGAACCAAAAACTAAAGGGTTTTGGTTATAAACAGACAATCTCAACAGGGAAATATCAACACCGACATGAAATGGCACTCGTCATGATATTAATTTTTTTTTTTTACTCAAAAAAATGAAATAAAAATGCTAAATAAAAATGTTTAATATTTATTTCAGAGAAAACAACTATCAAACTATTCAACTAGTCAGCTATTAGAATATATATATATATATATATATATATATAGTACTGTGCAAAAGTCTTAGGCCACTAGTATTTTCATCAGCTAAAAAATGGTTTAAAGTCAGTTTAAGT
>JAHKKF010538664.1:2483-21579 GCA_019740295.1 Labeo calbasu
AATAAAATAAAATAAAATAAAATAAAATAAAATAAAATAAAATAAAATAAAATAAAATAAAATAAAATAAATCAAATAAATCAATGGGGTAAGAAAAATTGAGAATTAATTTTACATTTCTTACCCCATATTTTTCCCTCGTTTTTAGCATAAGCCTCATTTAATTTTCCAAAATTTATTAGCAAAATTATTACATTTTTAGCATAAACCTACCTAATTGTGCAATGTTTGCTGTACATCAAATGAACCATAAGAAATATTTCTCATTTTAAACATAAATCTCACTTAATTAAATTCATTTATTAGAAAAAAACACTTCTCCCAGTAACCTTGGCACTTTTTCCTAATATTTTTACCACATTTTTGATAGCAGCTGTAGGGCAAGCATGACAAGAAAAAGGGGAAACCGGATATGAAAATTACGCAACCGAGACTTGACCTCTCATTTCCCACTTGAGCACCACGACTTGACACGTCAAAGCACACACGCTAACCGCTAGGCCTCCAACCTTGTCATTTTCAGAAAGGCACATGAGATTTAAAGCAAAAAAGGTGGAAAAAAAATGCGGCAGCAAAACAAAGGTATTCCATCATCCGTCACCGTAGCAATAATGGAACTCTCCAGGATCCCAACATCCATTTCCCATCTATGACAAGGCTTTAAATAGCGCTGTATGTGCGGTTGGGTATATTTCGCTTTGGCGGCACATATGTGTGCGTGGGTTAAGAGTGTTCTTAAGCTGAATAATTCAGACGTGAGATGAGAGTAAACAGGGTCAGCAGGACCGGTGGAGAGACCTCCCTACCTGCACTGAAGAAAATAATTACCCCTCGACTCGAAGTTCACCATAAACACTGATCTCTGGCTCTTAACCTCACTCTAGTATAGTTGTATAGCTATTCTAGCAGTTTACGACCTGGAAATATGATTTCTCACTCTAAAAGAGCAAGGCGTTCAAGACACTTCCTACAAATATGTGGATTTACCAAGTCGACCGCTTTATGTGAAGCAAATATTTCATGACAAACTTCCTATTCTTCAACATTTGCTGACTGACTTGCCTTGAAGCCCCCTAGAAACGCTGTAGAAATGTGTCATGTTTAGTTTATCGTGTTATAGCTGCATAAAAGATTGAGACAGAGGGTGGTTTAGCGCTTAATGTATTGTGTTAATGACCATGAGTTACACAGAGAGAGAGAGTTTTGCTCAACAACCCAGTGCCTACTGCTGTTAGGACTCCAACATGATGGCACTCATAAACAATCATTCATCATATCGGCCTCCTGCTGAGAGAGAAAAAGAGACAGGACTGTCCAACAAAGACCAAAAGACAGCAAACAGACAGCTTGAAAAAGGCAAATATTCTCGGAGATATTTCTCACTTGGATCCCTAACCAAGGCAAAAAGAAAAATCTCTTATCCAGATGGTCATCAGCCGCAACCTTTGAAGCTTAATAAGGCAGTTGTGATGGTTACAGAGACTCTGTGTGCTCTTGAGAAAATCCAAGGCTGTTCACTTTTATTAGAGCAACGAGAAACTGCAAACGGCCTCGAACAGTAAGCACTGAGCCAAGGTCCTCTGTACTACGAGACTGAACTCTCAAGGCAATAATAGCAGAACTTTCTGTTCCTCGCTCTGCCTTCACGAACATGGTGGGCTGCAGAAAGATCTGCAGAATTTCAATGCTTACTATTCACAAAAATATATGCAGTGCTCTTAGTTTTATTAACATATTTATAAGAGAAGACAGGGATATTATCAAAAGCCCAAAAGCCCGAAAGCTCAATTTTACATAATATATGTGATGTTTGTATGATAAATACAGCATGTAAATAGTAAATAGAAAGCCATTTTTTTGCTGGTATGAACTAGGGGGTCGACCAATTATTGGCCTGGGTGATTATCGGTACCGATATCAAGCATTTTTATGGTTATTATCATCAGTCAGTTTTTTAAAACAGATTTACCGATAAAATAACTTTAAAGCATTTAAAGAACGTTTTTTGTCAAAGCCCTTGTTATCCTTAATTTTAACATTTAGTTTCATTTTTACACCAGACATACTGTATATATCGGTTCAAAATATTGGTCTGCTTGATCTGTAATGATTGCTGTTGGCATCGGCCCTGAATAACACGTATCGGTTGACCCCTAACAACCACTACCTTACTAATAAGCAGCAATTAGGAATTTATTGAGGAAAAACTCTTTAGTCTAATAGGCATCCGATATTTACTAGCAATTTCTGAGTGAAAATGGTTTGTACACCAAATGTTTTTCAGTGTAGTTCATACTATGTGTTTTTCACGGCCGAAACCAATTATTACAGATCAAGTGGACCGATAACCGATATTATGAACCAATATATATGTCTGGTGTAAAAGTGAAAACGAATATCAAAATTAAGAACAACAAGGGCTCTGGAAAAAACTTTCTTTAAATGCTTTTAAATTAGGGTTGAGGTTAGTAAATATCAGATGTTAGACTAGAGAGTTTTCCCTCAATAAATTCCTAATTACTGCTTATTGATTGTTAGCAGGGTCAACTGATATATGTTTTTAAGGGCCGATGCTGATACCGATTATTACAGATATACATGACTGGTGTAAAAATGAAAATTAATGTCAAAATTAAGATTAAAAAGTTGGCGCCGATAGCCTTGTGGGCAGCGTGTCGGCATACAGTGCCATTGCGCTACGGCATCCCAAGTTCGAATCCTGGCTGCAGGACCTTTCCCGATCCCGCCCCCTTCTCTCTCCCACTTCGCTTCCAGTCAACTATGATCTGTCCTATCTTAACAAAGGCAAAAAGGGTTAGGGTTAGTAAATATTCAGTGCCTATTAGACTAAAGAGTTTTTCCTCAATAAATTCACTGCTTATTGATTGTTAGTAAGGTAGTTGTTGTTAGGGGTTGACCGATATGTGTTTTTCAGGGCTGATGCTGATACCGAATATTACAGATTAAGTAGACTGATAACCGATATTTTGAAACAATATATATGTCTGGCGTAAAAATGAAAATTAATGTTGAAAGTTACAATAATAATGGCTCTGACAAAAACTCTAAATGCTTTTAAATCAGGGTTAGGGTTAGTAAATATAGGATGTCTATTAGACTAAAGAGTTTTTCCTTCAATAAATTCATAATTACTGCTTATTGATTGTTAAGGTAGTTGTTGCTGAGGGTCGACCAATATATGTTTTTCAGGGCCGATACCGATGACTAGAGCTCAAATAGACCAATAACCGATATTATAAACCGATATTTATGTCTGGTGTAAAAATACAAATAAATGTCAAAATTAAGAACAACAAGGGCTCTGACAAAAACTTTCTTTAAATGCTTTAAAATTAAGTTTAGGGTTAGTAAATATACCCATTACACTAAAGCATTTCTCCCTCAGTAAATTCATATTTACTGCTTGTTGACTGTTAGTAAGGTAGTTGTTGTTAGGTGTTGACCGTTTTGTGTTTTTTAGGGCTGACGCCGATACCGATTATTACAGAATCAAGTAGACCAGCAACCGATATTTTGAACCAACCAATACACAGTAGTCAACATTTGAAGTGGATCAAAACCTTTTATCAAAGTTGTCCTAAAACCAAAACAATACCCATTCTTGTCTTAGGACAACTTTGCTGAACTTTATTGATTCTCTTCAAATGTTGACTACTGTATATGTCTGGTGTAAAAATTAAAAAGTTAAAATTAAGAATAACAAGGGCTCTGACAAAAATTTCTTTAAATGCTTTTAAATGATTTTATTGGCAAATAAGTTTTAAATAAGATACCGACCATAAAAATGCTTGCCACCGATAATCGACCAGGGGTGCGTTTTCCAACAGCAACTATGGTCGCAAATTCCATCATTACCAATAGAGTTCAGTGGAACTAAAAACCATATTTAGCTAGCAACGCTTTTTGGGAAATGCACCCCAGGTTAGCAGTAGTTATGTTTAGGTATAGGTTAGAGTTAAGAGATCTAGAATACAGTCATTCAAAATAAGGCATTAATATGTCCTTTATAAGTACTAATAAACAGCCAACGTGCTGTAGTAATATGCACACTAATAAGATATAGTGAATAGTGTTATTGTTACCTAATCTAAAGTGTTACCTAATAACTAACACGAAAAATATAAAATTTTGAAGTAGAAAGACTGCAGTAGTAATATTTTTTTCTTGTAAAACAATCCAATAATATTGAAATTTGAAATTTTATTCACGATTTGGGTCATCAAGCGTTCGTTCAACCATGAAGCCACGCCCCTCTTGAAGCATCCACCACATAAGTCACATGCTATTGTGCCTATAGGTCACACCTCTCCACAAGTGTCTAGACCTCAAGCAACACCCCTCTAGAAGCATCCAGCTCCTAAACCACACCCCTTTATAGACATGAATATTAGCACACGCCCCTTACAAGCATTTAGTTTGCAGGCCACGCCTCTTTTAAAACCACTAGGCTACAAAGAATGACACTGTGTAAGATTAAATGGCCATTTGCCATTTGCATGCTAGTGCTATTCTGAATTCAGCCCGACTTTGGCATTTAGCTTTATTTGCCTGCTTAAATAATGTTTTGGCGTAATTAGCTGACTAAAAGAGGCAAGTAAACACTTTCTCTCTTCTTTAAAGCAAAACGACCCTTGCCCACAGGGAATCTGTTACTTTTTCACATTGACCGCATTGACTGTGTGGGAAAATTTGCAGAAGGGATATAAATATGGTAATTAAACTAAGAGTGCCACATTTTGGGTTGTAAATATCGTCTGCTCAAAAATCTGCTGAACAGGTTTCACCACAAATGAAACCTGAGTTCTTGGTACAAAGTTCAACAGACTAAGAAAAAAAACATTTCTGAAAACTCAACACCAGCAGAATGAGACAATCATTGGTGCGTTTGTGTAGAAAAAGTAGACTGTATTAGTCAAGGTCATATGCACTGTACGAAGAAGAGCATTTATTAGGAATAAAGAAACGTAAGAAAAAAAACGATAAGCTCTTATTGGCTCAATTCGAGAGCCTGACTGCAAAACACAATACACAAGACAACACATAGAAAATTCTAAGTAAGGTTTTTAGGAATCCTTACTGGAATTTCTTAACTTCTTTAAGATTTTTGCCAATCTGGCCCTAGAAGTTGCTGTTGGGTGAGTTGAAGACCTTCAAAACTCTGCTGTAACATAACATGATCTCCAAAAAGTACACAATAACCCCTTCTGAGGAACAAGTAATCAAAGATCTTCATGCTATCAGAGTTTTTGTTTAAGTCGGTTCTTATAAACTGCAAAGTGGACCAGAGTTTATGCTGGCAATCAAAAGTGTAGCTCTGTGAGACGAGACACAGCGGGACACTCAGTCTATGGTAAAACTTGTCTTGTTTTTAGGACAGGACATTAAATCACCTCCTCAAAGTGGCCTCGGCTGAGTAGTGTGTATACGTAGCGCTGTTGCTAAGTATAAAAGAGAACAAGACATTAAATATACAAGAAAGAAGGGCAGATATTCTCGTGTACATCCGCTTAAGTGATCTAAAGGCAGAAAATGCAGCGAGAACATCTATTCTCACACAGAGGGTGGAAAAAAGCCTGTGCGCGCTGCCACTTGTCACTAAGCGTTAACTCAAAACGAGGTACAAGTCCATCGGCAACGGACTTTACAAACGCATACTCTCGTCCATTTGGGTTCTTAAGCGACCCAAAGCACTTAACACTGAAAAATCACTTTAAAACACACACGTACTGCACCCTGAAGTGTGCGAGGGACTGCACTTTGTGTAGTGCCAGTGCGGGCCATCGCTCTTTGGAGAACAGTGCTCTTAATGTGCACGAGTAGAGACGACAGTGTATATGAGTGCCACCTTCTTTCTCGCTTTTCCTCTTGATAATTTGGTGCAAAACTACACTTAACCTAGAGTTCGTCCTAAAATAAACCAGCAGTGCACACTGAAAACATTAAAATACTACATTTTTACATTTTTTGGGTGCCGCTTGTTGGTGCAAAACAGTCACAATGCTGAGTGTTTTTGGTTATACACACACACTACATATTTTATATTTACGTATGTATGTATGAAAAATTCAGATGCAAAAGCGTCTAAATCCATCTGATGTCTTTCTTTAAAACATGCATTTTTATCAGGCTCCGATGTATAGGTTTCTAAATAAATACTGGTACTTCTGATTGGGCTGAAGCTGGGATTTTAGCGAGTTTGAAGTAAAAGTATTTGATGGATGTATAATATGTGTCGAGAGCATTCACTCAGTATCATTATCTCATTTTTGACCCAGATGGCTTTTAAGGGGTTTTGCATCTGAACTCTTATATTTACTCTATATATGAACTCTCTCTCTCTCTCTCTCTCTCTCTCTCTCTCTCTCTCTCTCTCTCGTGCTGGGTAGTAACTGATTACATGTAATCTGGATTACATAATCAGATTCCAATTACATTACATTTACCATTACATTAATTTTATACTGTTTATAATCAGATTACAGATACGTATTTTACAAATACATATTGTAAATATGTATTTTATTTATATATACACAGTACACACATACATTATGTAATCACAAACGTTTTTGGATGCAATTAATTGTGATTAATCGATTTGACAGTACTAATTATTACATATTTTTTCAAACAACGGCAATTAATTCACAATTTATTGATTCACCACCATTTATTTATTTATTTATTTATTTTCCTTTTTACATTAACCTACAGTAATGTAATGTTTAATGCATTTTATGATGTTAATAAAAAAGATTTGAATATTTTTATCCGATAAACAAGTGATAAACGAGTTCGTTCAAAAGTAATCTAAAAGTAATCCAAAAGTATTCACACTACATTATGTGTAATCCAGATTATGTTAGCAACTATAGTTTTCATCATGTAATTTGTAATCAGTAATGGACTACAATTTGTAATTAACAGAAGAGGTTAACCAATCATAACAGAGTTCATTTACATTTAAAGGAACAGTAGCGTAAATAAACAACAAACTTCAAAGTTTCAAAGAGAGGGTGGCAAAAAGATTAATTCTTCGATTTGACAGCACTAATAATTATGGGTTTTTTTTTTTCACATGATGGAAGTAAATTATTCACAATTTATTGATTCATCACAATTCTTATTTATTTATTGATTTGTTTGTTTTTTACATTATCCTTTCTAAATTAACCTACTGTGATGTAATGTTTAATACATTTCATGATGTTAATAACGAAGAATGGAATTTATTTTGTTTTCTCTCTCTCTCTCTCTCTCTGATAAACAAGTGATAAACGAGTAAATTCAAAAGTAATCTAAAAGTAATATGTGTAATCCAGATTGTGTTAGCAACTATGGTTTTCATCATGTAATTTGTAATCAGTAATGGACTACAATTTGTAATTAACAGAAGAGGTTAACCAATCATAACAGAGTTCATTTACATTTAAAGGAACAGTAGCGTAAACAAACAACAAACTTCTAAGTTTCAAGGAGAGGGTGGCAAACAGATTAATTCATCAATTTGACAGCACTAATAATTATGTTATTTTTCACACGATGGCAGTAAATTATTCACAATTCATTGATTCACCACAATTCTTATTTATTTATTCATTTGTATGTACATTTAAGTTCCCTTTCTAAATTAACCTACTCTGATGCAATGTTTAATGCATTTCATGATGTTATTAAAGATTTTTTGTTTTCTCTCTTTCTCTTTTTATCTGATAAACAAGTTCAAAAGTAATCTAAAAGTAATCCATAAGTAGTCAGACTACACTACCCAATATGTGTAATCCAGACCAGTTACTACAGTTTTCATCATGTAATTTATAATCAGTAATGGACCATGATTTGTAAGTAATAGAAGAGGTTAACCAATCATAAAAGAGTTAATTTACATTTAAAGGTACAGTAGGATAAATAAACAAACTTCTAAGTTTCAAAGAGAGGGCGGCAAATAGTAATTTCATTTTTTTTTCTTTGTTCTTTGGAATAGAAACACCACCTCTCTTGCAAGTGAAAAACTCATGTGACGATGGTTGAGAAAAAAACACTGATGAAAAATATCCCAACCATACGAAAGATTCTCTGTGTCCCTCAGTTGTTTTTTGTCTTTCTTTTCTGCCTTTTTCTACTGACAGATTTTATAATAAAAGCGAGAGCAGGGTGTCCCTAAGGAAATATGCGGCGTCTGTACAATATCTGCTCTTAGACATCAATAAACGTCTGGACTTCACTTCTCAAAGATGATTCTGCAACAGACAGATGGCGTCTACAGCTACGGTGAGTTTTTCAGGCTTATCTGCTGAATGAATCGCAGGCAGCTCATTCGTTAGTGAGGTGGAAAAGTGGCACATATAGGGGGTCAGCGGCAGGTACGTACTGCTAAAATAACACCTATTTGACACTGTACACATAAGCAGCACCTATAGCAAAGCAACAGCAGGAATAGATGCTTTCATACTGTGACTCTATATAGAAATATTACTACACCAGTGTTTCAAAGGTTGGGGTCTGTTCATCAAAAAATACTGAAATAAAAAAACAACAACATTGATAATAATAATAAATATTTTTTGAGCAGCAAATCAGCATATTAGAATGATTTCTGAAGAATCATGTGATACTAAAGACTGGAGTAATGATGCTGAAAATTCAGCTTAGCATCACAGGAATAAATTACATTTTAATATACATTTAAATAGAAAATTTTAAATAGTTATTTTAAATTGGAATAATATTTTGCAATAATACTATATTTTTGATGTAATAAATGCAGCCTTGGTGAGCATTTCAAAAACAAAATAACCTTACAGGCAGATCCTTTGAACAAGAGTGTATTTAAAAAACAACAACAACAAAAACACTGATTAAGTAAAGGTTTCTTTGCAGTGTGGGGCCAAGCAAAAGACTTCCCAAAGCGAGGATGAGTGGGTGAGATGAGAAAAGAGAGGGTAAGATGAAAGATGAATAAAGAGGGAATGAAACGAAGGGCATCTGAAAAGCTGCAGGCACATGGACGGCTGTGATTGAGCTGGGAGAAAACAGCAAAAGATAGTGACCGTCCTTGTTTAGCTTGTCAGAGAGAAGGATGGAGGGCTAAATTGCTTTCAAAAGAACAGTAGAGCAAAAAGACTGGGTAGACTTCAATTAAGGCCTTTTTAATCTACCACACACATACACAGCCTTTTTTATGCTACTGCAGACCAGGCATCTTAGTTGGTACATCCAGAGAAAACACTGAAGGGAACCATGAGGCACAGAGACAGCATTTTTTCATTCAGTGAAAGCACAGAAGCTGTCAAGCTTCAAAAATGACCAAAAAGTAGAGCTGAAAACATTTAGTCTTTTTGTGTTCAAAGGATGAAAAAACTGTAGAGCTCCAACAGTACATAAAATACATCAAATACACAGTACTGTAAAACTTATACAATATTACAAATGATTTCTATTTTAAATTATATTCATTCTGAAAAAAGTATCAGTGTCCACAAAAATATAAGGCAGCACAACTGATTTTAACGTTGACAGTAATAACAAATGTTATTACAATCTTGAGTAACAAATCAGCATATCAGAATGACTTCTAAAGGATCATGTGACACTGAAGACTAGAGTAAAGTCTGCTGAAAAAAAAAAGATGTGAGTACTTATACTATGCCCTTGGTGAGTGTGTAGTAAAAGAGTAGGCAAGCTTTGGGATGTACTGTCACGTCACACAACTGCGTCTTTGACTACCCGCTATGTTGCATAGTTACACGGACACAGTCACTGTAAACTGGCCTGTCAATCATCTTGTCACAGTTAACACTCTCCACAATTTATTTTCATGTGGAGAACTCTGCTCATATATGTGACCACAAAACCAGTCATAAGTAGCACGGGTGTATTTGTAGCAATAGCCAAAAATACATTGTATGGGTCAAAATGACTGATTTTCCTTTTAAGCTAAAAATCATTAGGATATAAGTAAAGATCATGTTCCATGAAGATATTTTGTACATTTTTGATTAGTAATATGATTAGTAATATGGCGTCACACTGACAGAGGTCACTGCCACGATAGTTGATTG
This sequence comes from Labeo calbasu, assembly GCA_019740295.1. Lineage (NCBI taxonomy): Eukaryota > Metazoa > Chordata > Actinopteri > Cypriniformes > Cyprinidae > Labeo > Labeo calbasu. The sequence goes on from JAHKKF010538664.1 coordinate 12,566, forward strand.
ACATATGCGTCTTACCTCAGCTGTAACAGTCCGACCTTCATTGTTTCGATGCCGGAGCAGGGATGTAAGTTAGACAAGAATATCTCAGATTGAGCGATTGAGATGTGGTGTTGCTGGATGTAATAACGAACATAGTGGTTGTCATTTACTCCCGACATCTGAACCGCTGAAGATGCAGTGGATTAAGTTTGTTTGTGAAGAGAATGCGCCTCCCGATCTACATAAATGCGTCTATGTTCGTGCAAATCATTTGTGATCCAGCTTCACCTATGGCAGAACTGAGTATAAGGTTTTTTTTAATGAACCTCTGCAATCACCTTTCCTAATAACGTGCTAGTTAGCAAGTTTCACGGCTAAATGCAGCTAAAGTAAACAATCTCTCAGAGCAGAGCAACAGAGAGAAGAGAGGGGCGGGGCGGGCAGAGCTCATTAACATTTAAAGGAACAATCCCTCAGAATGGGATGATTTTCGCAGAGCTTATTTTGACAAGGTAAAAAGGGTGTTGTTTTACACAACCACTGAGAATTTTTAACCAAAGTATATTATAGACTTTTCATTAAGACCCTAAAGAATCATATCAACATGTGGAAAATTAGCATCCGATGACCCCTTTAACATATTTGCATGCGGCTGTCATAACAGCCAGTGGCGCCGCTCTTGTTGCTTTATGGCGCAAAAAAGAGGACAACTAAGATCCTCTCACATGACACACCCCTGACAATTAATTCAGATTCATATGGACTGTGTTCACTTTCCCTTCCAAATCACCCAGAGCCCACACGATCAATACGTTCACACATGCTAAAGTACGATTGCTGTGACAGCAGAAAGGGGAATCGTGGTATGGCGCATACATCTAATCAAGAGCACATCTCTAAGTCTCTAGGGAGCACTACACGCACACATACACAGACTGGGAGGATGAATTAAATATGGGCTGCTGAAGAAGCAGCCGACCTCTGACCTCTGGGTGAGGGACGGGGCAAGCAGGCGTGAAAGGTAATCGGAGAGACAGAGGGGAACAATCGGCCATTCGAGCTCAAGATGCATGCGTGAGCCTTTTTAGCAGGAGTGGCCGGCTGAGGTCTGTGAGGAATTGCGGATTTTAGGGATTTCTTTAGGTGAAAAGGAGAGGGGGGCTAATGGAAAGTAGACGTATCTGAGAAAGACGGATGCGGGTGTGCTGGAGGGGGCAGCTGTGAGAACTCGCCAAATGGTGTGAATGAATCGTGAACGCAGTCAATAGTGCGTGTGAAGGACGAGCAGGGTTAAACCTCCACATGTGACCCAAAAGAGAGAATGAAGTGAGGAGAAAAGAGGATAAGAGGAAGAAAACGTAAAAGAAGTGGAGGGAGACAAAACAACTCCATTCAGCAAAACATAATATCTCACAATATATAGTCCAATAGAAAGGGGTGGGAAAAAACTGATCCCAGAAAAGAATTGTGATATAGAATGAATGAATGAATGACTGAGTAAGTAAATAAATAAAATTGGTATAATAATATACATGAATATATATATGAAATAAATGTGTGTGGTGCTTATCCATGAAAAAACATGCCACCACTAAGTGATAAAGTCAATAGAAAACAATAAACAAATAAAATTAAATTTAATACAAATATTTTAAATTGATTAATAAATACATAAATAAATGTGTGTAGTATTTATCTATTATAAACATGGCATCACAAAGAGACAAAGTTAATAGAAAAAGTGCAACAAAGAAAGAAATAAAACAAACAAACAAACAAATAAAATTAGTATAATGACATACATTATCTGAAATAAATGTGAGTGGTGCTTATCCCTGAAAAACATGCCACCACGAAGTGACATAAAATAAATAAAATATGTTAAATAAATAAATAATGTGAGTAGATTACATATGAAAAAAACATGCCACCATGAAGTGACAAAATTAATCGAAAATATAAACAAATAGAATTCTATTTAAAAAAATATATTAAAGTGTAAAAATCCACCACAAAGTGACAAAATTAAATAAATAAATACAATTTAATTTAATAAAAAATATTTTAAATATTAAGAAATATTGTGAGTAGTGTTTATCTATGGGAAACATGCCACCACAAAGTGACAAAATAATAGAATAAATAAATAAATAAATAAATAAAATTTCATTTAAAAATATTTTTAAAAAATAAATAAATAATGTGAGTAGTGTTTATTCATGAAAAACATGCCACCCCAAAGTGACAAAATTAATAGAAAAATAAACATAAAATTATATTTAAATAAAACTTAAAATGACAAATGCCACCATGAAGTGACAAAATGTATAGGAAAAAAAATCAATTAAAACATATTTTAAATAAATAAAAATAAATAATGTGCATAGTGCTTATCTGTGAAAAACATGCCACCATGAAGTGACAAAGTTGAAAAAATAAACAAAATTAAATTGAAAAAATAAAATAAATAAACAAATAAATAAATAAATAAATAAATGTGAGTAGTGTTTATCCATGAAAAACATGCCACCATGAAGTGACAAAGATAATAAAAAACAAACAAACAAACAAATAAATAAATATACATTTTCTGAAATAAATGTGAGTGGTGCTTATCCATGAATGACATGTCACCACAAACTGACAAAAATAAAATAAAATAAAATAAAAATAAAAAAGTATAAATAAATAAACAAATAAAATGTACATTATCTAAGCTACAATAAGTGTGAGTGGTGCTTGTCCATGCAAATAATTCCACCACGAAGTGACAAAGTTTAATACTTGGTGTTTGTTCAAATCCTTCAGCTTGAGCAGTAGTAATTGTAATGCTTGCCTCAGCAAATCGCACTAATTAGAGTGAGGAATATGGCTGTCTGTAGCATGATGAGCTAATGGATTTCTTCTCACTACATTCCCTGTCCATCACTGTCAGACGCGTGTGTCATACGCCTGTGTGGGTGTGTAAGTGTGGCCTCCGGTGACCATCTGTGGATAGTTTTATTATTAATTTCAAAGCACAGCTGGTCAGACGAACAGAGAACGCGCGCACGCAAGAGAGAGAAAATTATATTAAATTACATTTTTAGACTTTCATTAAACAATCTACTTTCAGAATTTATTTTTAATATATCATTTCATTTTTAATTTACTTAATTTACTCTAATTTACAATTTAATTTACAATTGAATAAGACTTATTTAATGGCTAATTTACACTTTATTAAGCAAGTTACAAATCACAGATCATCAGAATGTATTTTGATGTTGCGTAGTAACATGAAGTGATATTATTTTAGACCAATGAGATTTCACTGTGGGCGGGGCAACAAATATAACATTACAGAATGAATGAAGAAAAAAAAATTAAATTTAAATAAATAAATAAATAAATAAATAAGAGTGGTGCTTGTCCATGAAGAACATGCCACCCATGTAAAAACGTTATTAAAAATATATATATATATATTTTTTAATCAATCAATCAATCAATCAATTTGAGGTGAATGTGAATGATGCTTATCCATGAAAGATATTATATAATTATATAAAAATACATTTTTAGACTATCTAGCTCAATTTTTTTTTTTTTTTAATATACACTTTATTTATTCTAATTTACAATTTAATTTACAATTAAATAAGACTAACTTAATGGCTAATTTATTAAGCAAGTTACAAATCACAGATCATCAGAATGTATTTTGATGTTGCGTGGTAACATGAAGTGATATTATTTTAGACCAATGAGATTTCAGTGTGGGCGTGGCAACAAATATAACAAATATTACAGAATGAAAAAAATAAAAAAATAATAATTTAAATAATTTATTTATTCGAAGTAATAAACAAATAAATAAATAAAATTGAATTTAAATAAATAAATTTGAAGTACAATTAATTGGAAAATATAGAAATAAAATTCAATTTAAATAAATAAATAAATAAGAGTGGTGCCTGTCCATGAAGAACATGCCTACCCAAATATTAATAAAAAAATAAAAAAATAAACAAATAATTTTAAATCAAGCAATCAAATCAATCTATCAGTTTAAAATAAATGTGAATGGTGCTTATCCATGAATATTACATAATATAAAAAGACATTTTTAGACCAAAAGACACTTCTAGACTAATTTATTAATAATTTATTCTAATTTACAATTTAATTTACAACTGAATAAGACTAATTTAATAGCTAATTTACACTTTATTAAGCAAGTTACAAATCACAGATCATCAGAATGCATTTTGATGTTGCGTAGTAACTTGAAGTGATATTATTTTAGACCAATGAGATTTCAGTGTGGGCAGGGCAACAAATATAACATTACAGAATGACTGAAGAAAAACATAAACAAATAAAATTCTATTTAAATAAATAAATAAATAAATAAATAAATAAATAAATAAGAGTGGTGCCTGTCCATAAAGAACATGCCACCCATGTGAAAACGTTAATTAAAAAAATGATAAATAAACAAATATTTTCAAACAAATAAATCCATCAATTTATATTAAAATTAATAGTAAAAGTAAAAATTAATAGAAAAAAATAAACTCAAATTAACGAACTAACTAGCAAAATAAATTAGAGTGGTGCTTATCATGACGTGATATTATTTTAGACCAACAGACAGAAACTGCCTGTTGCAGCTTACGCTGAAAAACCTATCGGGTCTGCTATCGGGCTAACAGACATTTCTATTTGACAACAGCAACAGTACGAATGAGAACACCTGTATCACTTTCTACAGAACCTCCATGAAAAATGGAAAACACTCTGACAGCACACAATTTCTTCTGCCCTTATTGAGAGTTCAATGAAACCTTTATATTTCTCTACAGGTTGAGCAGCGCTGCGGCTGTCATTACAGTAGCCTGCTCTCCTCCGGACCACATTTAGACCGATTCAGAGGTGCTTTTTTACTTTAAGTGGACCCATTATGTCATTAAGTCCTTCTAAATGTGAACCGTAGAGGGAAACGTGCATGCCGATTGCAATAAGGGTTTCGCTTTGTGCTTTTTGGTACGAAGAAAAAGAAGTGTGCGAGTGTGACGTTGATCTCTTAATTTCACCATTCAGACACGGCACCTGTAGTACAAACACATTTTACGGGTTACTTTAGAGCTAATCTGAAAGCATTTCTCTAGTAAGCTGTTGCTGAAGGGTGAATAGAAGGAGGTTTCGCTTTAAAGTGCTTTTCTGAAAATAAAAGACGCACCGTAAGTGTTTTAACACAGTGTGAGCAGTTCTGCGGGTCAGGTATTCATGCAAACACACACAAACTCACCCCTGACGAAGGGTACGCCGTCCACCCGAGCTCTGCTGTGGCGGTCCGGGTGTCCATTAATGTTTCTGAAAAGCAGACAAAACAAAGTTTTAGGAGGGATCATGAATATTCACGTTGCATCTTAGAAAATAACTGAACTGGGTGTTTCAGATAAGAGAGGGATCCAAACTGTGCTGTTCTGGTGTAGAGGACAAGACTAAAAAGTGATGGTCTAGAATATAAACTCTATGCTGCGTCGCTTTTGCACCGTAGTGGCCCTGTGTTTCTGAAGATTGATGTAGGATAAGCTGTCTGTGTCCTTAAAGTGGTCAGCTTTTGTCTGACCTTATCAGAGGAGATATCTTTGACCAGCCAGGAGAATAATCCACAGACACACACTCCACCAAACGCTGATAAGATGATTGAAAGTGATAAAAACCTGGACTGATACCTGATTTTAACATCAACGTTCATCAAAGCAGAAGTAACACACACACGCACACACACACACACACACTTCTACAAAACAGGTGCCATTTGTGCTCCTCATATATACAGTATTGTATGTGTTCCCTTTTTTCTTCTTTTATTTGTCTTCTTATAAATATATATATGTCTGTATGTATATATATATATATATATATTTTATATATTATAACATTTTTTTTTTTTTAATTATTCACATGGGAATAAAGCTGGAATTTAGAATTTTGTTTATTCACACAATAAAAAGTCTTACTACTTTTTAAATAAATAAATAAATAGTTTTGCCTTTATTGAAAGAAAATTAATTTTTGGTCTGTCTTCATGTTTTCATTGTCTCCTTACTATATTAGCAAGAGTGCATTTTTATGAAACAAACAAACAAAAAAAAAGATATTAAATTATTCGTATGGGAATAAAGCTGGAGTACAAATAAATAAATAAATAGTTTTGACTTTATTGAATGAAGATTAATTTTTGGTCTGTCTTCATGTTTTCAATGTCTCCTTACCATATTATTAAAAATGCACATTATATATTAAATGATCCATATAGGAATAAAGCTAGCATTTTTTTGTTTTTTATATTTTTTAGTTGATTTATTATACTCCTAAAAGCTGTGTCCACACGTAAATAAATAAATAAATAAAAAACAAAAAAATAAATAAATGAATACATAGATAAATAAATACATTTTTGTTTAGTTAGTATATTCCTAAAAGCTGTGTCTACACGTAAATAAATAAAAAAATAATGAAATAAATGAATAAATATATTAAAAATAAATAAATAAATAAATAAATTAGAGCTGTCACACGATTAATCACAATTAATCGCATCCAAAATAAAAGTTTATGTTTACATAATATATGTGTGTGTGCTGTGTATATTTATTATGTATATATAAATCTAAAAATAAAAAATAATTAAATAATTAAATACATTCATTTATTTTAATCATTCTGTTTTATTTTATGAGGATTCATTTTTTGTCTGTCTCCATGTTTTCAGTGTCTCTTTACTATATTAGCAAAAAATGCACATTTTAAGAAAAATATACAGAACTATCCATATGGGAATAAAGCTAGCATTTTTTTTTATTATTATTTATATAATTTTTAGTTGACTTAATATATTATTAAAAGCTGTGTCCACACACGCACATACATACATACATACATACATACATACATAAATAAATGAATAGTTTTGTTTTTATTTCATGAAGATTTTTTTTTTCTCTATTCATGTTTTCAATGTCTCCTTACTATATTAGCAAAAACGCACATTTTAAGAAAAATATATAAAATTATCCTTATGGGTATACAACTAGCATTTATTATTATTATTATTTATTGAATTTTTAGTTGACTTAATATATTATTAAACATTGTGTCCATTAAACAAATAAACAAATAAAGCTTTATTTTTAAAAGTTGTTGTTGTTGTTGTTATTATTACTATTATTGTTGTTGTTGTTTTGTTCTTGTCATTGTTGTTTTGTTGTTGTTATTTATGTATTTTTGAATAATATTATTTGTTTAAAATTAACAATATATTAATTTTTCATAACAATTAATTTTTGGTCTGTTTTCTTGCTTCCAATTTCTCTTTGCCATAATAGTAAAAAAGTAAGTCAGAGCATTTATTCCTTTTTTTTAATTAATAATGATCTTTTCATAATTTTAAATAAATTAAAATCTGAAAAATTGATCATTTAAGAATGGATGCTACAAATATTAGCATCAAATTCCCTTCCCAAGAGGCACAGTAGCTCATCACAAATATGAAACAATAATAATCTAAAATCGCTAAACACTTTCTTTAATCACTGAAAAACTGAAAACCAATTGAACCTCAAAAGCACCCGTTTTATAGAACGACCTATTTGCATTCAATTTGCGATACTGTTTTAATGCTCGCTTTACATGCATGAGTAACTGTTTAAGAAAAGACACACAGAAGCTCTCAAGAGTAAACAGCACATGTCAGTACGATGACGTTCACTTCAGTTCTGCTGCGCTGTAGGGGCTTCCTGCACTATGACACTGTTAAAGTACCAAACAAGTTTCTGAAGTCAAACCAGATCAGTGTAAACAGATCTACATGCGACTCCTAAACCAACCAGCGGCCATTCTCCTTCTACCCTTCCCTCTGGGTCCATCACACACACACACGTAAATGACGCACCACGACTTAATTGCATTCCCGCGCGTCCCGCTCAGAGCTGAGCCTGTCACACCGGGATGGTAATAAGTAAGGAGTGATGTCACAGGAGAGAGAAAAGATGAAGAATATCCACTCTTTCCACAAGACGCTTCGCACCGGAAGCCAACTGTCATTTCCACTCTCCACGTCCCTCGTATCTCCATCTCTCCGGAGTTAATCATACACTCTCTCCTTTGACGTTTCTCCATATTTCAGGAGGAAGAAAGAGATGATGAAGTAAGAAAGCTTCGCTCTCTTTCAGATAGATGAGGAGAAGCGGATGACAAGCACTCGAGCTTCCTGCTGATGGATTCATAACATGATGTATAATTCTACGATAACGTGACGCTCTTCTCCTCCCCGGCCGTCAATAACTCACCGCCGGCTGATCAAGAAAACACAACTCACTCGTAACACTTATTGTCAAACGCTTGAGGAAAGCATCAATAAGGCTCATGAAGTTTTTATCCAAGTCACTGGCAGCCGGTAATGCCCAGTTAACAAACTCAAAAACATCAAATTCAAATCAGCGCAACTCTGTCTAACCATGTTTTCTGTATGCAGCCGCAATTTTCAAGTTCTGAGCTGCATACTTGGGTTTTTAGGCATCAGAGACTCATATTTAACGGTTCCAAATGGTAGGCAGCAAAATAATGTTTTTTTTTTTAAGGGCAGCAGCAAATGTAATGTTAAAATAGTAACATCACAATGCACTGCAAGCTCAGTGATGAGTCAGTGGAGTCAAGATAGATCTATTTTATTTAGTTCTAAAAATGCTGTTCAAAATTTGGGGTTGGTAAGATTTTTTTTTTTATGTTAAAAAGTAAAAGAGGTCTCTTTAATACAGTATTATTGTGAAATATTACAATTTAAAAATTATATATTAAAAGACAGCCTATTTTTAATGACAAATATTATTTTATTTTATTTCATATTTTATTTTAGTCATATAATGTTGTGCATCCTTATATGATGTGAACTTTATCAGTTTTCATCTATACCATACAAGTATTTTATTTTATTTTATTTTATTTTATTTTATTTTATTTTATTTTATTTTATTTTATTTTAT
>JAHKKF010538665.1:0-19103 GCA_019740295.1 Labeo calbasu
TATAATCATTTATTAATCAGTTATTATTTTGACTTAACTCTTTTTCTTTATTTAAAGGCTGAAATGTGAGGTTTGCCTTTTATGAAACGTTTTCAAAGTTTATTTGATCATTTACTTTAGATATTTGAACATGTCGTATAGGTTGTCAGTCATGTTGTCAATCAGTTATGTTAAAATCCTGACATCATTGGTACTGATTAGGTAAACAAAAAGTCATTTTATTTGTTGTTTGTTGATTTTTAAATGTAAAACTTGGTGAAGTGATTTATTTGTCAGTACTTTTCGAACACTTCCAGCACATTTTAACAATACCGTGATAATACTGATAACCGTGATAATTTTGGTCACTATAATCGTGATAGGAAATTTTCATACCGTTACATCCCTAGATTGCACACATGACAGTTAACGGAAGCTAGAGATTACGGTTTATATGGATATTTTTCTTACACAAATGCACCAATTTGCTTCAGAAGGCCGTTATTAACCTCCTGGAGCCATGTGGAGTTCTTTTTATGATGGATGAATGCACTTTATTGGACTCCAAAAATCTCAACAGCCATTCACTGCCATTATAAAGCTTGGAAAAGTCAGGACATTTTTAAATATAACTGCGATTGTATTACTCTGAAAGAAGAAAGTCATATACACATAATGTAAGGAAGGCTTGAGAATGAGTAAATCACTGTGTAATTTTCATTTTTGGGTGAACTATCCCATTAATGCAATTATAATGGGATATTATTATAATTATGGGACTAACATTAGCTTAAAATTCACTCTCCTTCAGGCCATCCAAGATGTAGATGAGTTTGTTTCTTTGTCAGATTTGGAAAAATGTAGCATTGCATCACTTGCTCACCCATGGATCCTCTGCAGTGAATGGGTGCCGTCAGAATGAGAGTCCAAACAGCTGATTAAAACATCACAACTCTACTCAAAAAAAAAAAAAAAAATTATCATTAAGAATTTTTAACTTTAAACCAATGTATCTGGCCAAAAATAAGATTCCATTATCCATATCCCTTCTTCCTGTGAAAAACTCATCTACATCTTGTATAGCATGAAGGTGATTTTTAGCTAATTTTATTTATGTTTAATTTTTCCTTTATTTTTCATTGAAGGTTAAGTGTAAAAATATTTTTGGAGGCCACAGGATTTCAATCTACATGTGCCCTACTAAGAAATCTTCTGCCATCTTGTGGCGTTTTATTGCACAACATCAAAAACTTTATTATAAAGAAAAATCGTCAGACAAAAAAATATACTGTACATGAAGATCAACAACAACACATGAAGGTTAATATTTCATTTCCTAAAGTGGAATCAAGCCTCTTGTTTCTCTCTCATACAAATCAGGAATGAGTCCGACAGGTGAGTTCATCATACTGACTGTATTTTTGCCAAGTAATTTGTGCTCGTACTCGATCAGCTGCCTCCAGAAGCCGCTGTTCGGTCTCACTATGGGTCTGTGTGATTTGAGCATCGCGTGCGCCTCCGCTAGCGTCAGACGGCGGTGTTTCATCAGGTAGGCCAGACACAGCGTGGCAGAGCGACTGACGCCTGCGTTACAGTGCAGCAGCACATGGCCGTGATCATCACTAACACGCTGTATCTTATCAGCAACCACGTCAAAATAGTCACAGAGTCTGGATTCAGGATCGTCAGTGATGGGAACGTGCATGTAATCAATAGAGGGAATGTTGGTGTTGCTTGCGTCCTGAGTTGCGTTAATAACGCATGTGATGTTGAGAGACCGTATGACAGAAGAGTCGCTTGCTGTTTTGCTGTTGCCGATGTATAAACAGTCCGTTATCTGAGCGAAGCCGCCGAGCCCACCTGCTTTTCCGGGCATGGTATGAATACCTAGGAAAAAAGTGAAAATGTTAATATTGCAAACATCACAACTGAAAAAAAGCATAATTTGTCAAGACGATTATAGCATATTCAATAGCTTGATGTTTGAAGACAGATAGATAGATACTGACAGTGCTGGGTAGGTTACTTGCAAAATGTAGTCTGTTCTTGTTTCCGGAAATTACATGACAAAAATTGTAGTTAGTAACTACTTTTGATTACTTTTTAATTACTTTTGACCTAACGTGTTTATCACATCGACTTATAGGATAATGTACCATGTTGATATAAAAATAGAAAGAGAATGAAAACATATTCCATTTGTTGTAATTAACAACATGAAATGCACAACATTACATAACATCAAGGTTTCCCAATCTGGGGTTTGTGAAGGACTGTAAGGAGTTGACAATCTAATATTTAATTAAATCATGAAAATGAAAATAAAACATTTAATAGAGCAACAATCAAAATAAAACACTAAAAAAGATGATTTATTTTATTTCTTTGCATGTAATGTGACCATTAACCAGAGTCAGAGAAACATGAATATGCGAAAGTGTTACTTAATTATTTTAGTACATCACCTTAAAATGTCAGGGGTACATTAAATATATTAAGTAAAAGAGGTTTGTCAAAAAAGTTTGGCAATCCCTGCATTACATGTAAATGAGAAACAACATGAAGTTTTGCATTTTAATGTGTCTGAAAAACAAAAGCCTTCCTAAGACATACGTACTCATTAAAAGCACTTCTTACAACTAAAGAATTTTTATAAATCCAGTGGTCAGTGTTGCCTGGCCTCTCAGTTTTGTGTGTAATTATAGCCACCTGAGTACTGACACGTCTTTGTGTGAACGCCCACAAAACTGTAAGGCTTTCTGAATAAACTCTAGGCTATTTTAGAAAAGGAAATTGAAAAGATGAAAAAAAATAGTTATGGAGAATCACTAAATTATAAATAATTTATTGCTTTTGTGTGAATAATCTGTAATCATGTAATCAAGTCACTTAAGTCTGATTACTAGTGTTTTAACATGCAATATAATTGCAAGCACGTAATTTTTGTAATCCGATTACTCAATCCAGATTGCATGTAATCAGTTACTACCACCCCTGGATAATGATAACAGACATACAGATTTTGGTGTATTTACCTTGAAAACCCTGGTCTTTGGCGTCTTTAAAAGACGTTTATACTGTTAAACCAATATAGTGTAGCGGCGTATACAGCACACAGAGCTTTATAATTGTAAAATGTATTTGCATACGCCGCTCTTTTTCAGTACATTAATACACCACAAACACTTCACAACTGTGTAACGTCTAAAAGCTGTGACAGAAGTCAGTGTATTTATCGACAGTTTACGCTGCACTATAAAAGATATAAATTCAATTTACTGACAAGCTTTATTACTTTGCTATAACTGCAAAAAGTGCTAAAATATGAGTAATTAATACGATCGCTCACGTGCGGGGAGCTGTCAGATACTGAACTCTTCTTCTACTCGATGCGGCGCTGAAACTGTAAGCGCACATCGCCACCTGCCGGTGATACTGAGAATTCTCCAAATGAATTGAGCGCTATTTATATATAAACCACATAGCTTGTACAACATCCCATTGTGGAAAAACATTTGCTTTCAGATCAATACATGAATGGACCAGACCTGGTTGTTTTGTATAGGCCTATTTTATTTGTATGTATGTATGGGATTAGTTTATGGTATTTGCTTTTATTATTATTATTATTATTTTCCTACCTCTTGTCCTTGAAGATTACAGAAATTGTTTTTGGGTACCCTTTTTTTATCCTGCCCAGGAAGGGACTGTGTAAAATTAATTATTTTAACCAAATCTGGTGCAATTTACAACAGCATTATGCTAATAAATGTGTATTTTCACTGATTAAATAAATGGAAAACAAGACACTGTTGCATTTCAGTAAGCATCTATTTGTTTACTTATTATTTTACATGTAAATATCTGAAATGTAAGGTCTGTTGTAGACATACACATGCATATATTCAACTCACTGAAACACATGCAACACAGACACTTTGTCAGCAAGGGAAAAAAATCAGGTTTTTAGAAGTGCATCTCGCGAGACATGCAAATAGAAATTAAAGTATGATTGAATGGATTTTAAAATTCAAGGCATTATTATTTGCCAATTTATTCTATAAGCTGTTGCCATTTTGTTGTTCTGCATTCCCTTTTACTGTTGCATTAATAACAAATTACGCGGTACATGAGCAAAGAGCTACAGTTAACAAAGAAGTGCTTAAACATCAAATGCAGACATATGAAACTAATAAGGACTAATATGCAAAATACAATTCAGTGTTTGGTTCTGCATTGCAATTGTGACCAAAAACATGCTCATGGAAGAAGAAGCAGCTGCTGGTTTAGGAAAATATTGATAATGAGACTGAAATCTAGATGGAAATCTAAATGAGTGAGACTGACACCTGTTAATGGCAGTGAGGTGAAAATTCATATGATCCATACTTATATTCTAAGAAAGAGTGCACTTGTAGTGAAATTAATGACATAAAAGGCCACTTAAATGTACTGAGACACTTTCATACATTTTTAAAGGGGTCATCGGATGCCCATTTTCCACAAGTTGATATGATTCTTTAGGGTCTTAATGAAAAGTCTATATTATACTTTGGTTAAAAATTCTCAATGGTTGTGTAAAACAACACCCTTTTTACCTTGTCAAAATGAGCTCTTATTCCTTTAAAGATTGTTCCTTTAAATGTAAATGAGCTCTGCTCACCCCGCCCCTCTCTTCTCTCTGTGGAGTGACCTGCTGCTCTGAGAGATTGTTTACTTTAGCCGCATTTAGTGTGTTTAGCTGCGAAACTTGCTAACTAGCACGTTATAAGGAAAGGCAATCGCAGAGATTCATAAATAAACGCTTATACTCACTTCTGCTGTAAGTGAATCTGGATCATAAATGATTCGCGCTAACATAGACGGATATATGTAGATCGGGAGGCGCATTCGCTTCACAAACAAACGAAATCCACTGCATCTGTGGCTCAGATGTCGGGAGTAAATGATGACCACTATGTTCATTATTACATCCAGCAACGCAACACCTCAATCGCTCAATCGGAGATATTCTTGTCTAACTTACATCCCTGCTCCAGCACTGAAACAATGGAGGTCAGACTGTTACAGCGAGAAGCGTATAACTGCAGCCAGGAGATCTCCAAATGGGGGCGGGAACTCCAAAACGGGGTGGGAGCTCCAAAATAGGGCGTGGCTTTCTCCCATTGACAGACAAGCACATGACACACATGCGCAAATTTTCCCCCCAATCCATTTCAGCGCAAACTCCGCCCCACAGCTGATTCTAAAGATTTTATTGGTTGTCGTTGATTTGTTATTGGTTGTTGTTGATTTTCTACACTATGCTACAAACAATGCTAACCCCTAAACCTACCCCACACCTGACCCTAACCTTAACCAGTGAAATTGACTGCACAGTGGGATTGGCGCTGAATAGCGTGGTGGGTAAACAGTTAATAAAATGATGCAATATAAGATCGCCGGGCCTTTCCGTGACTCCCCAAACGGACCTCACCAGACAATGGGACCTTTTTAGTTACACTCAGCGTCTCTACACCCTCCTACCCTGCGAATTTCAAGTCCCAGTATGCCCCTGTTTCTTAAAACAAAGCGATAGGATAAAACCTGTCCCCTGTGCTGTGCTGTGACTGCTCGCGGGAGAGCTCGTGGGGGATTCCCGTTTATATCATTAAGCAGAGGTTTTCCAGTCCGAACGACACTGGTCATGAGCTTTGGGGGTCTGCTCTCACTGAGCATATTTATTTATGTAGCATATTTAGCTTTATTTTAAAACAAATAGAGACAGTGTTTAATGTATAAAGTTTTTATTTTGAAACACAAGTCAATAACAATTGGCTGAAGCCAGAGCCAATGGTGAAAGTCTTTGTGTGACGAGACCCCGCCCCATTTTGGAGCTCCTGCCCCATTTGGAGACCTCCGGTCTGCAGTTATACATACTTGGTTACAGCTGATCTGAGGTAAAACGCTCATGTCAATCAACTATTGTGGGAGCGGCCTCTGTGGGTGTGACGCCACAACGACTGTTTTTACAGATTAATTAAAAACCACTGCATGGATTTTTTTTATCATTATAGGGTAGATTTGTACATACACTGACAACACACGTTAATGTTCAAACAACATGTAAAAGTGAACTTTGACCCCTTTAACATGTTTTTAAAAAGTGTGCTTTGTAATAATGTCAAATGATTATGTTTTGTTAGATTAAGTAGACTTGTTTTGATGTGTTGACTAACAAAGCACAAGTAAAGTACTTGATTATAATTTTAAGTATAGTGTGTTTTTTGAAAGTGTTTTATAGTGTTTTTAAAGTTCTTTTCAAATCTGCTAAATTGCAACTTCATTACAAATGTGTAAATACAAACATACTTTAATACATGACACAAGATTCAGTAGAAATGACATTAAAGTATATTTTACATTCAGCAGTATCATTGTTTCATAAACAGACGTTTTTATGAAATTACATATAAAGATGTAGTCAAATCCTACTTAAGTGGGTCAAAAAGCACTTTAAATTTCAGCTTATTGCATTTAATAAAAAAATAAACCATAATAAACACAATTAAGTGTCTGAAACCTTACATTTTAAAGTAGAGTACAACCATAAGAAGTAATTTTTTAAACATATGCTAAAGTGTATTTCTCTTTCACAAACGCATACATTTGGAATGTTTAAAATAATAATAATAATATACTGATCACGGATTGTACCAGTTAAATTGTTAGCTTTGGTCTGATAGCATCTTCATAAAGTATTATTGATTTCATCTTTCAAAGGTATAATTATGCATAACCAGTCCACAAAATCCTTTAAGGTCAGGATGAAAGAAAGTTCATCTCTCTGTTATAGGTGGGGAGAGGCTCGGTGGTTCTTGCGTTCCTTTTGAAGATTAAAGGGAACACACTTCTGAAGGCCTTTCTGAAGTTGGCTCCCATGAAGGCGTAGATGACGGGGTTTATGGAGGAATTGGAATAGGACATGCAGTGAGCCCAGATCTTCAGTTTGTAGAGTGTGTAGCTGTGACTCACATCTTCAGGACAGAACGCTTGTAAGAGAATCAGGATCTGGATCGGACCCCAGCAGAGCAGAAACAGCAGCACCATTACAACCACCATTCTGGAGACTCTGGTCCGCACTGCTTCAACACGCTCCGCTGGCGTCTGCAGCTAGAAAACAAAGAGCACACTTAGAAAAATGAAGGTTTATTGTGGTTTTATATATAATATTTTCTTCTAAAAGTAAGGATTTGGCACAGCAATTCATTGTTTATAACATGCTAAATTATCAACATGGCTGTAAAAGAAAACTGACCATTTTGTGAAAGCATTCACACCAAGAATGATAAAGCTAACATAAAGATAAGATAATGAGAAAGCTAAAGATAACAAGGCGCGATAACATTCTGTTTATTATAGGTGCACTGCAGTTGTGTCATTTACCGCTTTAAATGCTCAAGCTCTTTAAAGTCGAATGGATTCTGAATGGCTGAATTATCGTTTATCAGCTAAAAAAATTGTTCTGAAATTCCAACGACAACATTCTTCTGTGTTATTGTAGCTGTAATCAGTGGCGCCATAATGGGGGGAAAGGTTAGGACGATTCCAAGGGAGAACATAATTTTTTATATGACCGCTGAGGGGCCCGAGTCAATATGATGTTTCGGTGGCCCGGAAACTATAGCGGTGCCCCTGACTGTAATGTTGACCTATTTTCATAGATTAGCATGATTATTAACACTTTGTCTTATTTTGTCACGTAGGCCCAAGTATGACATGTAAATTTGTGCCAAAATATCATAAAATTTGAATGGACACAACCTTTTGACATCAGAAAATGAAATAGAATGTCTAATGTTTTTGCTATTCCAACTACACGTTATTTTTTTTTAAAATTGAAAATGAACACAGGTTAATTTTGTTATTTGCATTCTGCATTTTTCCCAGCTGCCAGAACCAAGCCAGAAGCAACCCTTTCTTTGGTCATGAACCAACAGTTTAGAAAACTTGTTTTTTTTTTAGAGTATGTAATTATTTAGCTAATTATTATTACTTATAAAAATATAAAATCTCTCCACAAACTGTTGGCTTTGCCATTAATTTATAAATTTAATGGATTCCATTTTTACACAATTTAATAAAGGTGATTTAATGATGAACCATTAACATCCATGGAAACTTTATATAGCAGAAAAGGATTCTTGATAGTCAAAAATGTTGTAACCCTGGACCACAAAACCAAGCCTTAAGTAGCACGAGTATATTTGTAGCAATAGCCAATAATACATTGTATGGGTCAAAATGGTTTATTTTTCTTTTATGCCAAAAATCATTAGAATATTAAGTAAAGATCACATTCCATGAAGATATTTTGTACATTTCCTACTGTAAGCTTAATTTTTTATGAGTAATATGCATTGCTAAGAACTTCATTTGGACAAATTTAAAGGTGATTTTCTCAAAATGTTGATTTTTTTTTTGTTTGTACCCTCAGATTACAGATTTTCAAATAGTTGTATCTCGGCCAAATATTGTCCTATCCTAACAACATCAATGGAAAGCTTATTTATACAGCTTTCAGATAATGTATAAATCTCAATTTCAAAAAATTGACCCTAATGACTGGTTTTGTGGTCCAGGGTCACAAATATTCTTCATAGCCTCTTTTTGGAACCTTAATTTGAAGAAGGTATTAAAAAAAAAAAAAGTTCTTCAGAATATTAAAATGTTCTTCACATGATTCTGTTAGAAACTGATCACTGAAAGGTTCTTTGGGGAACATTCTTGTGAAAACTGCCTTTTTAGAATCTTTACTTTTATGAGTGAAATAGAGATATTTCTAATCATTTGAACTGTGAATATGAAAGAATACAGTCTTGCATACAAGAACAGAGAGGACTGGAAGACAGATCCATATCAAGGGTAAAATAGGTTATAAAGAGGTATAAAATAGGTTATTTAAGATCTGTCAGAAAAGATGCCCAGTGATTGTAATGTATCACATTCTGGGTCATTCAACAAAATCGGTGCCTTTTGTGTCCCTAAGATATAATCAAACACAGATTTAATATAACAACAAATAAATATGCATTTAAAAACATATGTATGCTTTCGTCAATATTACATAAAAAATGATTAAATATGGTTTTAAATAATGTAAATAGCATTTATCCTGGTAAGGGTAAGGTTTTGGCCTGTCCCTCACTATGATTTTCAAAATCACGTTTGCATGTTGTTCTAAATATAGTCTCATTGTTAAGCAATGTTTTGTGCATACATATGAATTTTTTTCTATAAAATATAAATACTTTTATTGGTGTCCCCTGATTTCATGTCAGCCCTGTTATCAAAAATCTTATGTAAAATAATGTACAGTCAAGTGACATCACTTCTAGGAGGCTACATCATCTCTCAACCAGTATTACAACACTTAAAACACAAGCATGTTTCTCTCGCTCCTCTAAAATTGTTCTATTTTTGATGATTTATCAGGCTTGACTGAGGGGGCACATCATGCAATGTCAATCCTGTTACCATTTTTTAAAATGTAAATTCAAAAATTATTTCTTACATTTAATATGATCAATATCTACAAGTAAAATCCCTTTAAAGTGTGCAGTATGTGCTTTTGTGAACTTGACTGTTAGCTAGCAATTAGCTAATTTGTTTAAAATCGTCAAACCTGTTACTGTCAATCTGTTGGGTAACAGGGATGACATTGATTAGGTTTGACACTGTTTTTAAAGATTGTCTGTGTAAAATTCAAACATTTTAAAGGTCACCCTCAGTATATTATTGAGCTAATGCCTGTATCATTCAGTGGCATATGAGTTCTAATTAAACTATAGTATCTAGTAACGCTTGTGTCGGTAACAGGGTTGAGAAAAATACCAAAACATGAGGTAGAAAAATAATCATAAAATAATAAATTACATACCCTAAGATGACATGGATTTTTTTAAAAAACATTGATTAAACTTATTTTATTTTATGCATGTTTAAAATATCATAAAATCTGAATGACACAACCTTTGACATCAAAAAATGAAATAGAATGTCTATTGTTTTTGCTATTCCGATTTTTTTTTTTTTTTTTTTTTTTTTTTTTTTAAATGAACACACGTTAATTTTATGTGCATTCTGCATTTTTCCCAGCTGCCAGAACCAAGCCAGAAGCAACCCTTTCTTTGGTCTGGTTTTGAGTATTTTTAGAGTAGTTTGATAGAACTTATGTAATTATTTAGCTAATTTATTACTTATAAAAATATAAAAATGTCTCCACAAACTGTTGGCTTTGCCATTAATTTATAAATTCAATGGATTCCATTTTCACTCTTAAAAAAATTAATTTAATGAAGGTGATTTAATGACGAACCATTAATATCCATGGAAACTTTATATTGCAAAAAAGTTATTTAAATTCTTAAAACGTCTGGACCACAAAACCAAGTAGCATGGGTATATTACAGCCAACAATACATTGTATAGGTCAAAATGGTTGATTAAACTTATTTTATTTTTCAAATTTTCCAAGTGACAAAGGCACTGATTTTGTGGAGTGACACTTCTACAGTTATTTTTGTGGAGGTGTTTCATCCAATAATAATGAAAGTCAAACTGTGCTTTAATTACTCTTCTGAAAGTTCACAACACGATTCAGAAAGGTGCCACCTTTCTAATCAGTACTTACACATTGTTCAGTTCTAAATAATAGCCTAGTTTCAGATGATATCATACAACTCTGTGCATGTTTAATTAATAAAGTATTAACAATTAAAAATGTACCTCCATAATGCAATAACACCTTTACCTGGTTACAGCCATTCACAGGTTCCACCGTGGCTTGAGCCATGCGTTTCAGCATGAAGGTGTAACACATGCAGATGGTGATCAGAGGCAGCAGGTAAACAGCCAAGAAGGAGTAAAGAATGTAAGCCCTCTTATGAATGAGAGAGGGAAAGGCCTCGGTGCAGTACGTCTGCGGACCGAACCAGAACGAAGACTCTGTGTGCTGATACAACGCTATCGGCACCGAAAGCAGCAACGAACCTGTGTTAAAGGATAATAAAATCATTTACTTTATCACATCCAATAAAACGTATGAGTATAAAAACCATTCAAATCAAAATAACCCAAACAGGTCCAGCAGAAAACAATTGTGATCCCAACAATAATATACTATTCCTGCCATTATACTGCAAAGAAACTGCTAAATGCGAAGTTGCAATCTTAAAAATAAAGGTTGCCATCTTAATTCTGTGAACCTACTGAAACTTTAAGAAAAAAATGGTTCTTCTGAGAACTGTTCATTGAATGGTTCTTTTAGTGAACCAAAAATGGCTTTTCTACAACACTGAAAAAAAAACACTATTGGAACCTTTATTTTTAAAAGTAAATAGCTGTCAAAGTAAATATCAAAAGAGGAAAAAATTATAATGCTACTTAAATTGATTGGAATGATTTTCATACATATCCAAATAGTGGTGCATACAGACAGAGCCATCTGTGGTGTTCGATGACGGAGGGACTGGAGTGGGTAGACGGTCACGTAAAAGCGATCAACACTCATCGCAGACAAAGTGATGCAGGTTGCCTGTGCGGTCACCTGTGAATTCATTCAAAGACACTTCTTAAATAGTGACAAAACTGCACAACCATATTCCACATGCAGAATAGGGCAGGTAGCCTATAATATAGCTGTTTACAGTAGATGTAGACATTTGTCCCATTTAATTAAGCACTTTTTCAGAACTACAATATATGAACCAGTGCAATATATGGATAAGAATTGGGACACCTGATCATTACACCAACAGGGACTTTAATACATCACACTGTAAATACAGTGCGCAGCATAAATGAGTACACCCCCTATAAAATGTAGCAAATTCAGCAATTACTCTTAAAAGACATGTTAGGGTTCTTTGGAGATATAATGTTCCAACAAGCCTGCCTGATCAATTACCAAGAAAGAATGTCAAAAATATTCAGGAAAATAAGATTTTCTTATTAAAGTGATAAAATGCTGTGTTGCAAAAATCAGCACACCCTCCTGAAAGTTACTAAAGAAAACTTTAAAAAAAAGTGTAGGGTTAAGGCAATTTTTGATCAACAGGTAAGTTTATTTAACCAAAACTTTAACAAGTAATTTCCTGACAATTAAAAGTGTTTTATAGCCTACTGAATCATACTCAGACTTAATGCTGGCAACAATGAAACCACTTGGAGACAACTGCCAGGTGACTTATCTCTTAGCACAAAAGAGGACAATAGGACAAGAGGAATACCAAACTATTGTTTTAAGTGTGAAAATATAGCAGAAGTAACACCGACATTCAAAAACAATGGACTTGTGACAAGGTTCCTGAAATAATCAGGCCTTCATTTTAAGTTTTCATTTAGCGATGAGTGAATTTTTGCTAGAAAAAAAGCAGGAGAAATACCATGCAAGTGTCTCGGAGCCAACAAAAGCTATGAAAAGAGTGACACTTTATCTCACAGAGTATGACACAGCCTGCAGAAGTCACATGCATGGTTGTTTATCCACACCAGAATTACCTACTGTAGCCAAAGCACAATAAAGACTCTTGGGTATCCATACTCTGGTCTCAAGAGACTAAGTCAATCATTTCAGATCCAAAAGCATCCAAAATGTTCTGGTGTTGCTAGAGGAGGAGTACAGTGAGAAATGCCTTGTACTCACAGTGACGTTCAGTGGTAGTAAAGCACTTCTATAGGGATGTACGAGTGCTGAAGGTGTGAGGGAGTTGTGCTTTATCAATCCTGTCATCAATTCACACACCACTGTGTGATGGAATACAAAAAACTTGAAACTAAAGATGCTACCCTCCCCTCATTCCCTACATTGTTGGGCATTTTTTCAACTTGACAATAAAGTTATTCATTCTCCTAAGGTGAAAATCCTTTAGTGGGCATGTGTTCACTCAATCTTAATGCTCCTGAGCAGCTGTGGGGGACTCTGTAGAGACGAACTGAGCAAAACTCCCCATTAAAGACCAGGGCATTTAGGGAGGTCGTCCTCCAGGAGTTAAACAGGACAAATGTGGCATTTTGTCATGAACTTGTACACTCAGAGCCAAGAAGGGTCAGAGCAGTGTACTTACAGTTATGGAGGACATACTAAGTACATTTCACAAAGTTCATTTAAACAAAATTGGTAGTCACTTATTTTACAGAAAATACTGGCATATACTTTTTTTGTTTTTATTAAGTATATGTTTAATACATTTCAATTTTGCCATCTTTCCATGAATTATATTAGTGATCATTAAGAAAATACATATTTTATGTTGAATCATCTTATTGGTCTGAAAGTATATGCCATGACATTTTTGCTCTTTCCTCTTTACAGAGTAAAAATGCTCTCACCTGTTGCAGGTAATTGACGAGGCGACACATAAAGTCCCCAAATATCCAGCTAGGAAGAGTGTACAAAGTGGCAGTGAAAGGAACGCAACAAACCAGGAAAAGTATATCTGTGGTGGCAAGATTAACTGAAGAGAAACAAAGACTGTTCACTAAAACAACAGTAAGTAAGTCTGATATGATATTCTGAGAAACAAAGCATCTTTCATACCTATGTAGAGGTTTGTAACAGTTTTCATCTGCTGGTTTTTGACGACTACATAGATGACCAATGAGTTACCCACCAAACCTACAATCATAATAAGGGTGAAAAACACTGGCACCAGCCAGGCGTCCGTCAGTGGGATTGGGCTTTGAGAGCCCATAGGATCTGATTGATTGCAATCATAAATGTTTTCTTCATTATTGCACAAGATGAGTTCTGCAACCTCAGTGGTCCTGTTGCTTTCTGCCATTAGACTTGCATGTGTCACCATGCTAGTAATAACCTGAAATACACACAAAAATTCAGTTGTCAACCTTCACCATATTTGCAGAGTTTGAAAACTCACAATTTTTTTGTTCTGTTTACTAGCCACATGGTTTTGATAAAGTGCATTGCACTAAAATGCACTGAATGGCATGCACTGAAATGATGACTCTGTTCTGAACAAATACGTGCAAAATGTGAGTAAAAATACACCTTTTACAGTCTTTCTACACACCCATATCATCATAATGAGTAATTAAATAGATTATTTACTATTATTTACCTGTTACACTGCAAAAAAAAAAAAACTTTTAATAACGGTATCTAAAATGTTTTTTATTTATTTTTAACTAGTTTATACCTAAAACAAGTAGAAAATCTGCCAGTGTTAGACAAAATACACTTGTATCAAACATATTTTATCAAAACTCTAAAAAAATCTTAATATTTCAAGTATTTTTTTTCATGGATTTTTTAAGAAAGAAAGACAGAAAGAAAGAAAAAGAAAATGAAAGATACATATAATTTTAGATATATTTAAGTAAAAACAGACCTTATCAAGAAGACGTCACTATGCATAATTACAAGTAACTAACCCTAAACCAAACCCTAAGTGCATATAGTTTATTAATACTACTCAGTACTTACATGTGTAATTACACTGTAATGGCACTTTAAAACAAAGTGTAACATAACTTCAATATGGCAATGTACCTGCCATATTGAACAGTCAAATTACATGTGAGCCTGGACCACAAAACCAATCATAATGTTTTGAAATTGAGATTTATACATCATAAGCTTTCCACTGATGTATGGTTTGTTAGGATAGGACAATATTTGGCCGAGATACAATTATTTGAAAATCTAAAATCTGAGGGTGCAAAAAAAATCGCCTTATTGAGAAATATTGAGAAAATTGCCTTTAAAGTTGTCCAAATGAAGTTCTTAGCAATGCATATTACTAATCAAAAATTAAGTTTTGATATATGTACGGTCGGAAATGTACAAAATATCTTCATCACATGATCGTTACTTAATATCCTAATGATTTTTGGTATAAAATTAAAATTGATCATTTTGACCCATACAATGTATTTTTGGCTATTGCTACATATATACCCGTGCTGCTTAAGACTTGTTTTGTGGTCCAGGGTCACATATAGAAAAGTCTATTTCATAAACACATCACTCTCTTTATGGTATTGCTTAAAAAAATGAAGACAAATTTGAATGTATGCAATAATAAGCAATATTAGCTTACCTCTTTCAGAAACCTTTAGTCTTATTTAAAGGGGAAAAAAATCTTCCTGAAACATTGTTCAGTCCTGTGTGAATGTGACTGTTTTCAAGCTGTCCATGCCTCTTTTTCACAGTAGTGGAGTGTCACACATGCAGTGACAGCATTTAGTCCTGCACAAAGGGAGGAGCTAAATGATATGAAGGTGTGAAACACTGCTAAAATTCCTTTTAGGAATAAAATTAAATAAGAGAAAGATTAATTTGCATGTGGTGAATTGTAAACAATTAAAAAAAACGACAAAAGCACAAGACAAATGCAAAGTGTTTTGTTTTACAGGTTAATTGTTCTTTTTTATGAATTACATGATTACATTTTATTCACACAATATTTGGACTTTGGACGTGTACTGTTGTTTTTAGTTTTATTAATGTTTGTTCATGTGATGCAGGGATTCCCAAACATTTTTGCCAGCCAAACCCTTGCATGAAATATTTTCATTAAATATCTTTGAGGTAGTTTCAATAATTTAACAATGCATTTGCATGTTTATAGTTCACTGAGTCGGTTACTGGTCACAGGTAAGCAAATACAATATTTATATTTTTATAAAACTTTCTATATTTTATATATTTTTTTAATATTTTATATAACTTTTTAAATAATATATTTGACTTTTTTATGCTTTAATTAATTATTAGCATTTTATCAACTCATAAACCCACTGCAGTTCTTAGAACTTAGAACCCTGGTTTAATCTAATGTTTATGCATTTTATGATGTTGATGTTCTTTCTCTTTGCTTTTTTATATAAATATGGTACGTTTAATGGTAAGTTTAAAACAAGTTAGATAAAAAGTAATCTAAAAGTAATGTATAAGTGGTCACAGTGGTGGACGAAGTACACAAATCAAGTGCTTGAGTAAAAATACAGATACGTATAATCAAATATTACTCCAGTAAAAGTAAAAGTGCTCCTTTTTCAATTTTACTCAAGTGAAAGTGCAAAAGTACCCGATTTTTTATGTACTTAAGTAAAAAAAGTACTGATAGATTTAGTTTATATAGGCCACTTAATTTAATTTTATATTAAGCACATTTTTTATAATCCTGCTGCTCAAAATATACCTGGGATTTTCCCAAAATAACCACTATATGAGTAAAAATACATATTTTTTGTTGATATGGACTATGTTGATGAGAGTGATTTAGTAATGATTACTGTGAAGCTTACACTGTGATGTACCTGAGAGAAAACAGATCTGACCATCTAATTTTCACCAGTTAGAAAAAGTGTTTTAAAATTTTGTTGTTTTGCATAACATCAGTTATGTATGATATGAGAATAAGACCTGAAGTTAGCAAGAACATTTTAAAGACAATAAAATTATGTGTTCACTTTTTTTTTCCTCTCAAACCTTGTCTTTGGTGTAAAAACACCCCTGGCCAAACGCCCCCAAAGGTCATCACTTCCCACTTTGATAATTACTGTAGTTACCATGATCTGAACATCACATCTTTTCTTTTTCCCTCAGGTGTAATCTATCTAGGTGGTTGAATAAAAATATTTGAAATTTATATCTAAAAATTACCTTAACTTAGCACTAGCAAGCTTGTTAGCTAGACAGTTAGCATCAGCTAACAATATTTACTTATTTTCAGTATGATTATGAATAAACATTAATATCTGTCTACTCTGCTAGTTGATCCAAACAGTATAAAAATTTCTACTGTTGATAAACAATGTGTAAACAGACGTCACGTCACGTAGGGCTAAATGCGTAGCATTTTAATAAAACTGCTACCGTTACAGCAGCGGGCAATATAAACGTGCATGAGTTATTTTATTTAATGTGTTATTTTAATTTTTCGGTTTTTGACCTAAAACATAGAGACACTGATGTTGATGTGTCTGCATTCAATCATTTCAGTGGGCTTAAACCGATCACCCTTTACAGCAGATTTAATTCACAAACAACAAACAATTTTGACCTAAATATTTTTCAGTAACAATAACTAATCCTATATTTCGACATTAATAACTTACTTTTCGCAGCATCGGTCGCACGCGCGCTCACAAGATCTCCTGGTTCTTACCATAGACTTTTTTTTGTTTTGTTTTTTTTCTTACCATAGACTGTAAAAAACAGTCACTCGTAGGTTTCTGAAGAGCATTTTTGAAGCCTAAAGTGGGTGGGGCCGACCGCCGCCATCTTGGCAGTGCGTCACCGCACGTCACTCCCAGATAATCGAAAATGGGCAAAAAGGCGGGACGTGGGTGAAGCTGATGTGCCTAGTTGCTGAAACCACACCCGCCTAACTCGACAGTAGTGACAGCAGTGCTGCACTTCATTAGACAAACAAATGTAAACATGTAAAAAGTCATATGATCATTCTTCAATGTACTATAAACTCCAAGAAACACTTAATACTTCTTAAGTATAAGGGTCTTTCCCTGATATTAATGCTTATAGACTGTTATAGACTGTGTACGCTGCACGCATCTGCGGCGTGGCTCCGACGCGGTCACCGGAGCTTATGTTATGTTTATACCAGCAGCTCTGCACACGTTTTTGAAGCGTCTCTCCGCTCTGCTTCTGTAAAGATGCATTCATATGCCTTTTTCAATTAAATAAAGCTAAAATTCGTCCAAATCCCACCAAAATCCATTGCCATGACTTATCGCGAGAGGAACAAATTACGTTTTAGTCGCATAACATCGGTTAATTGAAACGTTGTCATTTCGCAATACTTTTTTATCGACATTTTAAAAATATCGCCAAAGTTTTGCGCAAATCTGTAATGGAAACGCGCCTAATGAAAAGGAGGACAATAACTTCAAAATAGCTGCAAAAATAATTTTCATTAAAACATCTAATTGCCAGATTTCTAGTGTCCTATCTATAATTAATTTTTCTGGAAAATTTAAATCTTTAAAGCCTTTTTTCTCAGTTTCACACTCCAACGAGTCTTTTGCCTTGTAGGACAAAGTGGTAATCCACCTGTCACTCAAGTGGCCACGCCTTTAATTATGCAGAACTTTAAGGCTTAATATAAATTAACACGAAGGGCGAAATTACCTATATATACCAAAATCTTTTTTTTTCTGCTGTAAAACTGTGCATTTTAACATGGAAGGTCTATGGGATTGATTCCCTTTTGCAGCCAGCCTCTAGCGGCCAGTCGATGAATTGCCGTTTTAGTTACTTCCGTGTTGGCTTCAAGAGGGAGACCGGGAGGTTGCCACTTGGTTCTTACTTATGAATTCAGTTGACTGGAGACTCGCACTAAACGGATCATTTGAATCAGTGAGTTGTCGACTTGTGAACAGCTGCAATCAGATCATTCCAATTTGTGAATGAATCGTTTGAGGAGATTTGCGAATCGATTTAACAGGTTCATTAAAAAGAACCAGTTTGTTCATGAATCAGACACTGTTTCTGCGTCTCGGAGCATGTGATTTTTTATTAAAGAATGATCTTACGCTTTGGAATGTAGTGAAGTAAAAGTGAAAGTTACTCAAAATAAAACTCCAGTAAAGTACAGATATTTGAAAAATGTACTTCAGTACAGTCACGAAGTACAACTACTTCGTTACTGTCCACCACTGAGTGGTCAGAATACATTACCTCAAATGAGTAGCCTAGATTACACTAATAACTACAATTTTCATGTAATCATGTAATCTGTAATCAGTAAAGGATTACAATTTGTAAGTAATCTACTCAGCTCTTACCACAAACGACAGAATGTAAAAACGTTTCTCTAATCTTAGACTCTGTACGTTCAGCCAGTCATGGAGATGCCATAATAATAAGACAGGATTCAGTTCGCAAGTGCAATATAAACAGTTTGTTGAGTAGGATCCAGAAAATAGCGAGCAACACATGAAGCAACTGGATGGTCAGTCTCTCTAGGTAGCACAGGGACGTGGATGGGCAGCCACAAATCCGATAAACAATCCAAGGAAGCGAGGAGAACCAGAAATAGGATCCAGGTAAGGAATCCAGGAGAGGAGAAACTGGAACATGCACCTAACACACACAC
>JAHKKF010538667.1:0-36745 GCA_019740295.1 Labeo calbasu
TTATTTAAAATAATTAATTGAATGATTTATTGCTTTAATAATAATAAAACAAATAAATAAATAAATAAATAAACATGCTCACATATACATATATTTATAGAAAACACTTGTATGAAATGTGCATTATTCCAGCACTGTATTACAACACCAAGAGTGATCGTAAGACCTCTATCTCCGTTGTGTTTTTCCATCCTAAAGATTAGGGGCTGGGAAAGGGCTCATGGAGAAAGCAAACCTATGCTTTAGATAAATCCCTCGCTCAGCTCCTGATTAAGACATCGCACCGGCTGCCCGACGCCTGAGACAGGGCGCGAGTGAAATAAATAAAGCATAAAAACTATAAAACACGCATGTTGCATTCACGGCTGCGGCCTTGAGGCAGTTGTGCACGCTTTGCCAGGGTAACTTTAATTGCTATTGTTCGTATCCAGAACAGGCCACTAAGCCTGTACACACAGGTCAGCCAATAATGATGACACCTCAATCACGTCTGCAGATTGCACTGAGTAAGCACCTCCTGTTTTTTTTTTTCCTAACGAGGTTTCCGGGCGAATATGCTAATCCCATGGCGCGTCTGTCCGGCGAGCACGTAATCGTCTTATTATGCCCCGAGAAACCTCGCTGCGATATTTGAGTAGGAGTCGGGCTTCCGTGACTCTCTCCTTCTCCTGAACCTATTACGAATGCACTGGCCCTGACAATTGAAGGAGCGAGAGAGAGGCCTGGCCGAGGGAGAGAGGGACAGGAAGGTGTAGAGAGTGAGAGAGGGAAAAAAAAAGATGGAGGTGGGGGGAGGCAGAGGAATGAAGTGGAGTGTGGCAGTACCTCGGTATCTACATAAAAGAGATTAGAGTCGACAGGGTTCCATTTTACAGCTCAATCATATTGTGTTAGCACGCGCTTATCCGCGTGCCAGTGAAAATTGAAAGGGAAATAAAGAAAGAGAGAAAGTCCCCGAGATAGGACCAAGAATGGGAGAAGCCCGAGCAATTTCAGCCTGCATAAAGGGCCTGTAATAGTGAGGGTCCTGTCATGCTAAAAAGCCAGTGCCGGTCCGTGCGCCGGCCATTCTTGTAGCCCGCTCGTCAAGTCAAGTGCGACCGCCCGCCATTGTGCGCCGCTGTGTTACGATAAGGCATGTCACAACTGTATGACAGCACGTTTTCATTTATTTTTATAGCTTCTGGTCGGCGTGAGGTGACTCTAATTCTATTTACAGAGGTTTTTTGCTCCTGTCTTTTTCCACTACAAGCATTTGTTCTTTCAAATCCTAAAATAAAACTACTGCCCCACTACAGATTTATTTTTTTTAATTGTTCCTCTAATTCTATTTACAGATCATTATTTTATTTTACTTTTCTTTACAGAGGTTTTTTGTCAATACAGATTTTTCTTCAAATTTTGCTTTTCCCGCCTTTTTCTGCTACAAAAATTCTGTTTGCTCTGCCCAGCTTAAATTTTAAAATAATTAAGACCTAAATACAGGACATTTTTGTGTATTTTTATTCTTTCTCTAATTCTTTTTCCTTTTTTTCCCCTGATTTTTCTTCACATTTTGCTTTTCCCGCCTTTTTCTGCTACAAAAATTCTGTTTTCTCTCCCCTCACATTGCTTAAATATTAAAATAATTACAACCTCAATACAGGAAATGTTTGTGTTTTCATTTACTTCCTCCATTTATATTTCCAGTTTGTTTGTTTTTTCATATTTTTTTTAATTTAGCTTTTCCTGCCCTTTTCTGCCACAAAAAATTCTGCTTTTTCTCCCTCACACAGCTTAAATGTTAAAATAATTACAGCCTCAATACAAGATATTTTTGTTCTTTCTATAATTTTTTTCCCTTTTTTTTTTTTTTTTTTTAAAGATTTTTCTTCGCCCTTTTTGCTACAAAAATTCTGCTTCCTCTTCCCTGCACAGCTTACATGTTAAAATAACTAAAGCCTTAATAGATTACATTTTTGTGTATTTTTATTCTTTCTTTAATTCTATTTCCTCTTTTTCCCCCCTGATTTTTACAGGACATTTTTGTGCATTTATATTCATCATCTAATTCTATGTCCATTTTTTTTTTTCAGATTTTTCTTAAAATTTAGCTTTCCCCGCCTTTTTCTGCTACAAAAATAAGGTTTCTCCTCCCCCGCACAGCTTACAAGTTAAAATAATTAAAGCCTCGATAGAGAACATTTTTGTGTATTTTTATTCTTCCTTTAATTCTAATTCCTCTTTCCCCCCCTGATTTTTCTTTAAATTTTGCTTTTCCCACCCTTTTTTGCTACAAAAATTGTGTTTCCTCTCCCCTGCACAGCTTAAATGTTAAAATAATTACGACCTCAATACAGGAAATTTTTGTGCATTTTTAATCATTTTCTAATTCTATTTAAAAAATGTTTTTCTTCAAATTTTGCTTTTCCTGCCTTTTTCTGCTACAAAAATTCTGTTTCCTCTCCTCTGCAAAGCTTAAACTTAAAAATAATTAAGACCTCAATACATGACATTTATGTGCATTTTTATTCATTTTCTAATTCTATTTCCATTTTTTCTTCAAATTTTGCTTTTTCCACCTTTTTCTGCTACAAAAAAATTGTTTTCCTCCCCAGCATACCTTACATGTTAAAACAATTACAGCCTCAATACAGAACATTTTTGTGTATTTTTATTCTTCTATAATTCTGTTTCCTCATTTTTCTTTAAATGTTGTTTTTTTCCGCCCTTTTCTGCTACAAAAATTCAGTTTCCTCTCCCCCGCACAGCTTAAATTTTAAAATAAATAAGACCTCAATCCAGGACATTTTTATGCATTTTTATTCATCTTCTAATTCTATTTCCTTTTTTTCCAGATTTGTCTTCAAATTTTGCTTTTCCCGCCTTTTTCTGCTCCAAAAAAAATTGTTTCCTCTCCCCCGTACAGCTTAAATGTTAAAATAATTAAGAAAACAATACAGGAATTTTTTGTGTATTTTTTCTTCTTCTTCTTCTTATGCTATTTAATTTTTTTTTTTCAGATTTTTATTTGAAATTTTGCTTTTTCCAACTTTTTCTGCTACAAAAATGCTGGTACCTTTCCCCCATAGCTTAAATGTTAAAATAATTACAGCTCCAATACAAGACATTTTTGCGTATTTTGTGTTCTATTTACACAGTTTTTTCTGTTTTTTTAATTTTATTTAAGGTGTTGTTCCTGTCTTTTTCACTATAAACATTGACTCTTTTCTCTCTCCCTGTGCAGCTTAAATGTTAAAATAAAAGTACATCCTAAATACAGCACATTTTCATTTTTTATTCCCCTTCTAATTTTATTTGCAGTTTTTTTGTTCAGATTTTCCAGGTTTTTAATTTCTTCCTTTCCCACTACAAACATGAAATATAATGTAATATTTCCGCAAATAAAATTACAGCCTGAATGCGTAACATTTTCATTTGTTTTTATTCTTCTTGGCTGACGCGAGGGGACTCTAATTCCATTTACAGATAAAAGTACAGCTTTTTCATTCCGCTACAAACATTTGCTCTTTCCTCTCCTCCCGTGCAGCTTAAACGCTAAAATAAAATTACAGCCTGAATACTTTAATCTCGCAAATGAGATTCCTCACCCTAATCCACATTATGTCATTTTCTGCTTTTTTTCCACCCTCGTATTGAGTTAATATCACATTTCCAAATCCTCGCGTCTCCCATAATGCCAGGCTTACAGGAACGGGCGACGCCGGGGTTTTGTTCAGGCACCTTCTCTCGCAGCGTGTTTGTAAACCATATCGAATGTTTTCACGGCCTATACGAGCATGTAAATGATCAGAGGAGGGAGAAGGGGCGAAGCCTCGGCGCATTAAAAAAGCAATCAGAGAGGAGCGGCCGTGTCTGCGCCGCCGGCGGAGGGAGCTGCCGTCGAGGCGTCTTTAACTCCATTCCGCAAAACACAGACTGCTTCATTATCCGCCAGCTCTCTGCAGCGGCAGCTCCAGTAATACTGAGTGATGTTTAAATTAGTTTACAATTTGCCTGCTCCTCGCCTAGGACAGATCGTAAGCGAAGGCGCTCAGAAATGTCAGCGGCGCTCCTAACCACCGTAACAAATTGTTGCCCGTACGCTGCACACCTAATGACTTCAAATTAGCTTCTGTGCGAGAGGCTGACAGTTTGTTACGTCTGTTAGCAACATAGCCGCCGTATCATGAGCCATAAATTGGTTTGGGCTCTCGGGGAGAATGGAGGCCTTCATCAATTTGATTAAAAAAAATTACTGTACCATAGAAAGCGCAGAGACAAACTAGTTGGAAAAGAGAGAAATGCGCACACGGAGCTGTTAGGGGAGGTTAACAGGAGGCCGTTTACAGAGCCTGTCCGTCAAAAAATATCACTCTCTGTTTTGAGTAAGAAGAGAACTTCATGCTGTATCTCACACTTTTCTTTGGAAATTTGGAAATCGGGATACAGTGGTAATCGGAGCGCGAGGAGCAGGAGGAGATGAGAGCCGCAGGAATACCTGCTCCGGAGATGAGGGGGCTCCTTCCTCTTCAAACAGACACAGAATTGCCTGCCGAGGTCTAATCATACAATCATCTCTCTTCTGCTGAGCAATCGTTCATAGAATGTGAACTCTGACGCCAATCGAGAGACTCCTCTGTTTGCTTTCTGAGCAGACATGGCCTACGAAATGAACTAACACATATAAACACTGTGCAGAAAAAAACTATGAATGTGCAGATGTATACACACAGAGAGGCAGAAGTGCATATACAGCCTGAGACATAACGGATACTTCTTAGCCTGAAAAATACGACTGGAGAAATCATAAATTCTCCTGTATATGGTGTAATACACTATGCTATGAAATACTGAGGGTCCACATTTATTTTTATTTTTTTTCTTGCTATACCTGCCAATGACGAGCGAATTGTGAAATTGAATCGATATTTCGAACCACAACTTTGGATAATAAAGAAAACTTTCTTTTAAAACTATGTTTTACAAACATAAATTATTGAGACTGAATAATAGCCACTTCATTCCACCATACTTTACTGTAGTATATTATAAAATACCATATATATAGTACATATAAATATATACTACCATTAAAAAATGTTTGGGAATTAAAAAAAAAAAAAGTTTTTTTTTATTTCTTATTTTTTGAAAGAAGGATCTTATGCTTACCAAGACCAGTGCATTTAAGTAAAAACAGTAAATAATGTTTGTTTTTTTTAATTATGAAAATTTGGATAGTTTAGACCCCAAACTATTAATATAATATAATATAATATAACCTTTTTGTAAAAGAAACTAAATAAAATAAAATAATAAAACAAAATAAAATATAAACAGAAGAATGTTGTGTATAATCACATATATATTGTTATTATTTTTATGTATTTTTTTACATGTTAATATAGTTTATGTATAATGTATAATATATTTTTATAGTAATATTGCCAACTTTTTAATTAACATAGTTTAATATAGTTTTTTTAGTTAATATAGTTTATAATGTAAGTTATTCTGACAATGAAAATTTGGATAGTTGGGATAAAAAATTATTAAAAATATAATATAATATAATACAATATAATATAATATATACCACAATTCAAACGTTTGGAAATAAGCATTACAATAATAACAATAAAAATAATAAGAAGAATAATAAAAAATAATAATAATAATGGTTTTGAAAGAAGTATCTTATGCTCACCAAGGCTAGTAAAACAGTAATACTGTGAATTTATTTTTTATTTTTTACAATAATATTGACAATTTTTTTTTTTTTTTTTTTTTTACATTTTTATATAGTTTATAATGTAATTTATTCTGTCTTTTGGACTGAAATTTGGATAGTTTGTATGCCAAACAACNTAATACTGTGAATTTATTTTTTATTTTTTACAATAATATTGACAATTTTTTTTTTTTTTTTTTTTTTTTACATTTTTATATAGTTTATAATGTAATTTATTCTGTCTTTTGGACTGAAATTTGGATAGTTTGTATGCCAAACAACTTCATAACATAATATAATGTAATATAATATAATATAATATAATACAATATTAGCATCATACAATGCTATACTACAGCATGCAGTCTGCTTTACTATACTATGCACATAAATGTGCCACATTCCAGAAGCTCCAGCGGTGTGACTTCCTGCACACAGGGAAAATCCCATTAAATCCACAGGGCAAGTCTGGGTCAATCTGGCATGGAGCAGCAGAAATAACCTCCCAATCCTGCATCTCGTGCCTGGCAGGAAATTGGCACTCTGATGAGCTTTAAGCCCATTTTATGGCTTGTGTGGCACTATTGCCCGGGGCCAGTATTAGCACAGTCATATCTACAGCACAAGGCGAACTACAACACAACTTCCCACGCAGGCGGGAAGGCGTTAACATGTTTTGGTTAAAAGAGTGGATGAATGAATCTCATAAAAGAACCTGGGCATGTTCACATGCTGTGACCACTACATCTCTTCCTCTTACTATTGTCTGATTTGAGAGCTTTCTTTCTCTTTACCTCATTTTTGCTCTCGCTCCACAGTCAGTCACCTATGTGAAGCTCTTTTCAAACACTGAGGGCTGAAGTGTGGGCAGTCACTGTCTGTGACCAGGGCCGTCTCAGATTAAATGCAAAAGAAGGGCTTTGTTAAGAAGATTACTGGAAACTCCTCATTCTGTCTTGTGGAGATGGGCAATAAGCAGCAGCAGAGAGAGAGGAGGAGGGGGACACTTGTCTCAATCATGGTCAGTCATGCCATTATCGTTCATGGCTAATGTCAGGAATCCTTTCAACAAGGCTGCTGATTGGCTGAAACAGCAGGAGAAAATGCCTCCCCTTCGCGCCTGCGGATATAGCGCTATACTGAGGAAGGATTTAAGCTAAAACTAAACAAATTGATCCTTGTCTGCTGTCACAGAAGGAGGAAAAATGCTGACCTAAGGAATATGTCACCAGTGGCCTGGGTGATGGCAAATGCCCTTGATTGACAAGGCACAGCTTTGTTTAGAGATCAGGAGAGCGTTTTGCACTTGCTGAAAACAGCAATTACTCAAATGCATTTTACAGGTTTTGTTCTGAATGTGCACATACAGCGAAGAACAGAAGTCTGAGACTACACGGAAATTCTAGAACTTAACATTAAAATTAATTCTGATTTTCTTGGACAAAAAAAAAAACAAGATGCTTTTAGGATCACTCTCAAATCATGCTGGATAAAATGAATGGCAAACAAATATTTAAAAAGTACTTTCATTTTCATATTTTATTTAAGCTGTAACCTCATGTAACTTGTGACTTTTTTTTAATAAATTAATATTAGCATTCTCAGACTTTGCTTTTTTTTTAAATAAATTAATAAAACGATTGGGTTGTTTTGACCCAGCGGTTAGGTTAAATTTTTAACCCAATCTTCTGGATAGTTTTAATTTAACTTTTGCTTAAAATTAATATATGACTGACTTAAAATGAACCTAAAATAGGTTGTAAATTAAAAATCAGACATATAATTATTAGAGGCATCAGCAATAATAAAAAGGTGACCATTTATTTAGGAGCAATTAAAAATCAATTAATTTATTGAACATTTATTAATAAATGTTAATTTCCAACCCCTTTTAGTTTCATTTTAAGCAAGACATATAGTCATTTTAAAGTAATAGCTGAGTTAA
This sequence comes from Labeo calbasu, assembly GCA_019740295.1. NCBI lineage: Eukaryota > Metazoa > Chordata > Actinopteri > Cypriniformes > Cyprinidae > Labeo > Labeo calbasu. Next base: position 7,656 of record JAHKKF010538667.1, read on the forward strand.
AAAAATACCCAGAAGGCTGGGTTAAACTTTTAACCAACCCAGAACAACCCAGCACTGGGTAAAATATGGACAAATCCAGAAAATGGAAAATTGTTTTGACCCAGCGGTTGGGATAAATGTTTAACCCAGCCTTTTGGGTAGTTTTATTTAACTCAACTATTGTTTAAAAAATAACTATATGGCTGCTTAAAATGAACCCAAAATAGGTTGTAAATTAAAAATCAGACACATAATTACTAGAGCAGCAATAATCAAAGGGTGAACATTTATTAATAAGCAATTTTAAAAACTGTTTATTGTTTAATTAGTATTTATTCAACTTGTTAATAAATGTTCATGTATTGAACATATTAATAAATATAAATTTTACATTTTAAATAAAAATTTTAAATAATAATAAAACATTTACTCATATTTCACCCAGTGCTGGGTTGTTTTTAACCCAGCATGTAATTTACATGTTCAAATTGACATTTCCATTATATATTTAATATCCAGTCAGACGTTTTAAATCTGTATAAAATATCTGCCCTGCTATGTTTCATCTAAACTGAACGTGTTGCGCCCAGACCATCCAATCCACGGTTCACAGTGAGAGTTTGATGGTAGTTGTGTGTAATTTCTATCTCTGGTCATGTCCTACCTGGGATATGCTTGGCCCAGCCAATGTTGACCACCAGTTCCCTGTCTGCCAGGTCGCAGAGCGTGGTCAGGGCTTTGATGTCGCTGTCGGGCACGGTGGGGTCAGGCATGGCGTAGATCTTCTCAGGCTCCGCCACCAGCAAGTGAGACACAATCTTGTTATCTGCAAGGCAGCCAAAGGGGACTGTATTTGAACACCGAGGGGAGAACAAAGAAACAGATTGGGATTATACCAGCAAGGTCATATAGTGTTTGGTTCAGTAGCAAAGAAAGCAATCAGATAACATGAAATATTGGCAGAGTTGTTTTCTTTGGGTGGAAAGATGGTGGCACTGAAAACGCTGTTTTTGTTGTAGGAATGAATGCCTGGTGTCATTTATAATCAAAAATAAAAGCTTTTTGGGTTTCTTGTTTATTGTTTAGGAGAGAGTTTAATGGTGCAAAGCAGTGGTTGTGCTTTAAGACCCAGATTTATTTGCACAACAATTCACATCCATCTGATTCTCATTGTGAATTATGCTGTGAATTGCGCATATACAGATAAGTGTTTGGGTTATTCTGTCAATCTAATGAGAGAAAGGACACACATTTCAGATCGGATTGCGTCGGTGAGGGAGATTGGAATAGGTAATTAGCGACACCCTTACAGTTAAATGAATTCATTTGCTGTTTAATCATCTATGTCAATGCAATATGATAGACAGGCAGAACCCAAATACAGCACGGCAATCTCTCTGTGTGTGTCTGTGTCATCTGCAAGGCCCAGATGAATCACTTTAAACCCAGTGCATCTGTGTTTGAGGTCCAGGGACAAAACGGATCACTAAATTAAAAAGCATTAACTTCTGAGGTGTGTGTGTGTGTGTTGGAGGAGGGGAAGAAATGGATCAATCAGCCCAGCCCTGCTACTCCAGGGAGTAGGGGAGCCTGTAAGTGCTATCTCTAGGTAAATCTTATTTAATGTTTCCCTAATTAGAATCAATGCAACCCAATTTCCAAACCCCATGCCTTTGTTATGTGCAAATAATCAATCAGGTAGGCTGGGACCATGGCTGCTTCTTACTGTTTGTGAAAACAGAGAAAGAGATAGAAAGGAATGAGAGAAAAGATACAGAGAGCTCAGAGACAGACTGATAAAAGCCTCTATTAATGGGACGCTGGACTAAAATACGAAAACCCTTTACAAAACCTAGACATTTGTCTGTATGTCAATGCAACGGTGGACGTATTCTGGATCACCGACTGATAAAAAGACATCAGCAGGGATTTAGGTTCGAAAAAAGGTATTTAAATCTAGTACGGAAAGCAAATTCCCTTGTGGAAGCTGAATAGTAGCGTGCTCACTGCATGACAGATAGAGGCGTCGGTGCGGTCACTTAAAATACTCTGTCATTTTTGGTCATACAAATAAGGGTAATACATTTTTCAAATTTGTAAAGTCTCTATGTTTATTTGTGTGCGCTCACAGTAACAACGAAATATTGTGCTTTTGTAAAATAATGAAAGCAAACAGGATGTGCTTTCTGACACTTTGGTCTCTGACCTTGAAAAAAAAAAAAAAAGACCAAAACTCTGTGTACTGAAATCTTTAAAACTGATTGTCAATATTACGTTTGAATAAAATATTTCAACAATGTGCACACAAAGTATGCAATGCAAATTTTAGAGTTAATAAACTGAAATTAAAAACCAGACTGGCTCTTTTAACTGAAAAGTAGGAATGATGCCATATTGAGTGCTTTGTCTGCTTCATTTTCCAATGAGCGGTCCATCTCTTCCCCCTTATACTGTCTTCCAAAGTCCCCATCTTGCTAGCATACAATAGCAGAGGAAAAATGAAGTAATGAAAGTGGATGGGAGCTGGACATAGAGAATAAGCTTTAAAATAAGTTGCTTTGGGTGGCTGGAAATAAGCCTGAACCTGGAAGGAGGGATCAGTAGGATTAGGCGGAAGGTTATTCAGAGCGGCGTATTCCTAAAATGATTTCTACCACTGTAATAATTAAGATTATTTCCACTGCTATCATGCATAAAAGCATATTGTATTCCAGGAGAATATGCTACCATTAAGTAAAAAGGCTTTAGGGACAAATCTGTTAAGCGCTGCCGTGCTGTCTCTTTGCAGAGCAGTCTGACAGCGCGGAAGCTCCGGTATTGTGGGTTTGATGTCTTTGCCAGATTGGATTTAATCCGGATTAGGCCTCTCTCTCTCCCTCTCGCGCTCGCTCACTCTCCCCTAACACACACACACATGCACAAACATCTTTGTCGATTGGCTCCGTCATATACTACATCTCTGTCTTTCTTGTTTTGTGTCCAATTTCCTGGTGCATTGGAAAGAAGGCAGGTCACCGTAAGGTGACATTGAGATATTAGCGAAAGATTCTGTGTTTTATCTTTTTTTCAGGGTTGACAGATGCAAAAAACACAAACTCTAAATTTTAACAAATGGCGTGACTTTTTTTTTAACTGTCTTTCTTTCTTCTGCGGAGCACAAAAGAAGATATTTGAAAGAATTTCTTAAGATTTGTTTGTTTAAAACCAATTTAGACCCCACTGACTTTCACTGTATTGCTAAAAAAATACTAAGACATTTTTTAAAATATCTTCTATTGAATTCTGCAGAAGAAAGCAAGTCATAAAGGTTTCGAACATACAGGAGTAAATTTTGACCGAATTTTCATTTTTTATGAACTAAATGTTTCATTTTTATATTAAAAAAAATAGACATGTCGCTTTAAAAAGTATATGTATTTGTATGAGAGAAAAATTCTTGAGGCTAAGAAAAAAAATGTAAAGACATTAAATTAATGCAATGTTCTTACATGGCTTTTTGGGTGGCAGAGCCAGTTGAGGGTTCAAATAGGGGCTGTTTTCTGCATCTATCCGGCGTTTGTACTTCTGTCTTCCACCGCGCACGCGGTCCAGTCGAACACCTGATGAAAAAGAAGAGACAAGAAAAAACAACATTTACTTTTCACACATCATTCCAGCACGAACACAACCTCTTCAATAAAGCAGTCAGATAACCCGCGCTGTCACTTTAAAAGCACTGCGAGGGGAGCGGGCCGCTGTGAGCCCGCCATAAACGGCACGGCAGCTGTCAGTGGCCATTTCAGGGATGTGGACAGGAGATGACCAGCTGCTGACAGACAGGGGCACAGTCGCTCTCTCCATGTGACATCCGGACACGCACCTGCCCATCTCCCGCTCGTGGCGTGTGTGCATCTTTAGAGCACTCAGCTCACGGAAAAATAACAGGTAAACAGCGGAGAGCCATTTGTGTTGCGCTAACACGCATTCTTAAAAGTGTTGGTGACAACAATTACAGGAGACGTTAACACTCAAAAGAGGCGTTCGAGTACTCAAGTACTCGTGTGAAGCACCTCACCGTGTCTTTAAAGGCGTCCCGTTCTCCTTCATCATTCAAAGCTCCCGTCGATATCCCCCCCCCCAAAGAGCGCAAATAAAGTGTGATGGGTGGGTAATTTATTGAAGCGCGGCGGTTGTGAAAACATTCTGAATCCATCCATCGCGACCCACGATTCTGATGAGTGGAGAGCCTTAAAGACCTGTCCCTGCTTTTAATTAATTGACATACAAAAGAGCCTTAATTTAATTATGCAACCCTCTCCAGGGGATGGGCGGTTTCCGTGGAAACCACTTAAAGGTGGCCCAGGACCCGTTTCATGTTGCATGCTGGAGAGGAACGGAATGGACATGAAGGCCCACTGGGCCGGCCCTCGTTTCACAATTAAAACACTGGAATTCTCGTTTATCTGAATGGCGCTCAATCGCCACCTCCGCTGGGCTTTCAGGACCTGACACTCTCTGAATAATTTAACAATGAGATGCACCTTTCTCATATTGAAGAGCGCTGACTGAAATTTTGAAGTGCTGCTTATGGGTTTTACCTGATTATATTTTAACTCAAGTAAATTTATGTCAATGGTATGGAAGCCTGTTTCCACCACTGAATAAAAAAATAAAAAAAGGTAACCGTGACTTTTTATCTCAGAATTGCGAGACATAAACAGGCAATTCTGCCTTTTTTTCAGAATTGCAGATATAATCTCACAATTGAAAGTAATAAAGTCAGAACTGCAGGATATAAACTCGCAATTGCGAGAAAAAGTCAGAATTGCAAGATTATATCTCACAATTCTGACTTCTGTTTCTCAGAACTGCAAGAAACAAATCAGATTTTTTTTCCCTCAGAATTGCAGAATTTCCTCACAATTCTGAAATGCTTCTTATTGGTTTTACCTGATTATATTTTAACTCAACTAAATTTATGTCAATGGTATGGAAGCCTGTTTCGCCACTGAATAAAAAATAAAAAAGGTAACTGCAACTTTTTATCTTAAAGTTCTGACTTTTTTCTCATAATTCTGACTTTTTTCTCTGATTTTTGAGAAATAAACAGGCATTCTGACCCTTTTTTCTAGAATTGTGAGATATAAACTAAAAAATTTGTGAGATATAGTCAAAATTGCATGATTCTATCACAATTCTGACTTCTGTTTCTCAGAATATTTTTATTCAGAATTGCATAATATAAACTCACAATTGTGAGTAATAAAGTCAGAACTCTGAGATATAAAATCAGAATTTCAGTAACACAACAACAACAACAAACAAAACAATGATTTTTCCCCAATATTTTGATCAGTAGTCAATCAAAACAGGGTTTTTCAATGGGCAATTAAAACGTTAGCCTACATTATTATTTAATATAATATAATATAATATAATATATCATAACATAATATATTATATTATATTATATTATATTATATTATATTATATTATATTATATTATATTGTGTATAATCATATATATCTAGCCTTTATCATTTTTAATACTACTCTTCACAAGTATAGATCTGGGATGTGTACAATAAATGGAGATACAACATAACCATGACATGGACTTTAAATCACACTGTAGAGATTTTCAATTCACACTTCACGTTCATAACGTTCAATTACCAACTGATGTGTTATGCTCATTAAAATACTGCTTTATCCCTTTATTACTGATGCCTTTCTAAATAAGCTATTCATTCCTACTAAATAGTAACCACAGCTGTAACATTTCCTCTTATAGATGAGTGTTTCGCTATGACAGCACAACACGCAGGCATATTTTGGGACGGAGTGATAATGAGTGTTAATTAACTTTGACCCTGGCTGGTCGTTGATTATGTGACATTGTACTCCAGGACAAAAGCAGATCCGTGACCCTGTTTGCTCACATTTCCACGAAGGAACACACGTCCCACAGGCTTCGTTTTACACGAGAACGGTGGTCTTAAAACGATGTCACATTGCTAGCATAACCTCCTTGATGCCAGCACCCAAAATATGCAACAACACACGACGCTCACATGTTGACAGCCTCTCATCTTAACAAGGCCAAGCCCCCACCGCCAGAAACCGGATCCCGCTCTTGCCCGGGTGCCTGGACTGCAGGGTTTATTGGGCTAATTCACTGCTACAGACACGCTTGTAATAGCATCACCTGCAGTCCGTGCGGCATCTCACATCTCGCTACCTCACGAAACCCGCATCTGCCATCCAGGTTAATGTGGATCATATAATGCCTCTGACTGGTTGACTTTTCCTAGATCTGCAGTTGACATCAAACTGTGTATGAAGTTTTGCGTCCGAGCTGCATCTTCACAAGCCTGCAATGCGCTGGAAATAGATGAGGAATTAATGCAGCACAACCCTGAAAGACGCCCTCTACGGTGGGATATTATTAGGAAAGCCTCCCTCGCTGCTGAAGGAGGATCGTTCAAGGATTTACACGCTCCAAAACAAACAACATTGGAATAAGTTACCCTTTGTTACTGATTTGCAGCCAGCTTTGTGGCTTCTCTTATATGGTTAAGATTAAGATGCGGCTACGGGATGCCGACCCGGGGGCGATCGTTACCCTCCACAAACGGCGAATGTGGCTTCACACCATCGGGATACATCTGTCTGCTGATAGACCTTCTATCGCCACATGACTGTAAAGCAAGCAGGCGCCTGGCTGCACATGGTGCGCCGCTGGGTCGGGTTTCACACAGACGCAGATACAAAGAGCTGCCGATTGTTTGTTTGACGGCGTATCTATGGGCCCGTGCGGAATGATCTTGATGAATAACATTGCTTCGTGGGACGCACACCGCAAAAACCACTCTGAAGTTACACTCTCGGAACAGACTCAATACATCTTACCACACAGTTATGCGTTTCCTTCAAAAGGAGGACAAGAAGAGTTCATTTAAAGAGGAAGTTCACTCACAAATTTTAATTCTGACATCTTTTACTCATCCTCATGTCTTTTGAAATCTATATCTGACTTTTTATATTTATATAAAAGATATTTATAGCAGATTGTTCGAGCTGCTCTTTTCCATACAGTGAAAGTGAATGGCGACTACAGTTGTGTTGTGTTGCACTATAAAATTAAGTAATATAGATATGAATGGCATGAGAGTGAGACAATTATGACAGAATTTTAACTTTACTTTTGAGTACTCTGTCTCTTTAAATAATAGGTTCTTCTAAATGGCACAAAATAATGCATTTGGCCATATTTTCACTTCACTTTTCTCTTTTTGACATGTTTCTGTGCTATAAACAGCTCATAGCTCACAAATAATATCATTTATAAGTTACAGTCTCAGAGCAAACCAAACACTATATCAAAATAATATAGCTTTTATGATACTTTATTTATTCTTTTTGGCCGTTGAATGCCCCAGTCCCCATCAGCTTTCATTGTACTGAAAAAATCAGCATGGCCCTTTTTAAAAAATGTTTTATTTTGTGTTGCACTATAAAAATATATCTAATATATAGAACCAAAAACCAAACACATCTTACCACACAGTTTATTATATATGAATGTTATGGGTTTCCTTCAAAAGGAAGACAAGAAGAGTTCATTTAAAGAGAAAGTTTACTCAAAACAAGTTATTTTTACCCTCATATCTTTTTAAATCTGTATCTGGCTTTTTTTTTATTCTGTGGAGCACAAATTGAGATATTTATAACAGACTGTCCAAGCTGTTCTTTTCCATACAATGAAAGCGAATGGCATGATTTTTTCATTTCATTCTCAAAATTTAGCTCTCAGTCATTTCCTGTTGGCTATCATATGCCTTAGGAAGACTATATCAAAACTTTAATTTTGAGTGCACTGTCTCTTTAAATAACATGTTCCTTTAAATGACACAAAATGGATTTGGCTATATTTTTCTTTTTTAAATGTTTCTCTGCAATAAACAGCTCAAAGCTCACAAATCATATCATTTATAAGTTACATTCTCAGAACAGACCAAATACATCTTGCCACAAAGTTTATGTGGATGTTGTGGGTTTCCTTTAAAAGGAGGACAAGAAGAGTTCATTTAAAGAGACAGTTCACTCAAAAAATGTTCATTCTGACATCATTTTCTCAGCCTCACGTCCTTTTAAATCTGTATCTGACTTTTTTCTTCTTCTACGGAACAAGTGGAGATATTTAAAGCAGATTGTCCAAGCTGCTTTTTCCATACAATGAAAGTGAATGGTGACTGACGCTTCAAGGCAGGATTTATTTATTTATTTATTTATTTATTATTTTCAGTCATTTACTCACATAAAGCTATCATATGCTTTAGGAAGACTATATCAAAAGAATATACTGTAGCTTTTATGATGCTTTATTTATTCTTTTTGGTGGTTGATGGCCCCAGTCTCCATCCACTTTCATTGTACTGAAAAAAAAAATCAGTGTGGACCTTCTTAAAAGTATTTTATTTTGTGTTGCACTATAAAGATAAAGTAATATAGATATGGACTGCATGAGAGTGAGAAAATTATGACAGAATTTTAACTAATTTTTGAGTGCGCTGTCACTTTAAATAAGTTTCCTTTAAATTACACAAAATAATTCATCTGGTTATATTTTTCTCTTTTTTAAATGTTCTTCTGCTATAAACAGCTCAAAGCACACAAATAATATAATTTATAAGTTACATTCTCAGAACAGACTGAATACATCTTGCCACACAGTTTATGTGAATGTCATGGGTTTCCTTTAAAAGGAGGACAAGAAGAGTTCATTTAAAGAGACAGTTCACTCAAAAATTAACATTTTAATTCTTTTAATATCTGTATCTGACTTTTTTTCTTCAGTGGAACAAGTGGAGATATTTAAAGCAGATTGTCCAAGCTGCTTTTTCCATACAATGAAAGTGAATGGTGACTACAGCATCAGCACTGTCCCTTTAAATAACAGTCTCCTTTAAAAGCCACAAAATAATGCATTAGCACTAAGTAGGACATGAAATGCTGTTAAATATTTCCACAGCAAATGCCTTACATTTCATGCAGGCAGACAGAACAAGAAAAAAAGAGGGAATTCATTTCACACTGTTGTAAATCCCCAGTAGATTACAAGATTTTACTGTTTTAATTAAGATGACAAATAGACTAGTTGCTTCATGGTGGAATCCCTTTTCCCTTGTTTTAAATTATCCTACTATCCTCTCCGCACCTCCCCCCACCTTTTTATTAGGACCCACAGATGACCGTAAACTTCTTACAAGGCTTGTTTTGAATTTCATAGGTGGCGTGGAATCCTGCAAGGCGTCTGCAGAAATTTACAGGGAAGTGTGAGAGAAACAATCAACCTGGCAGCAACGTGCGCCACTTTAAAAAAAGACTAATTAATCAGACGTGGCCAGAGAATTCTGATGTCTCGAACTTACATCATTATATTACACCTATTCTTGTTTAGCAGTCAACGGCATGCGTGCAGACGCACTAAAGAGGCGAGGAGACTGTTGTTTCGGCCAAGGCTGATGGGACACTGGAGAGTAAATACGGCAGCCAAATTTCTTGCAGCTGACACGCGTAAACACTACACCGCTTCCACTCAACAAAGGCTTAAGTGTTCACAGGAACGGCAAACGTGTGCTGATAGTTCAGTTTCTTTTTACAGGTGCTATGCATCACAGGAGTATTGCTTTCTCTCTGACGAATATATATAGGATCAAGCACTTAACCAGCTAACTCTGCCTACTAGAATAGATCTTCAATCAACAGGATGTCTAAAAAGAAAATGAGACACTGAACAAACTAAACATGAGGAGGGAATGTTGATGCTGATTTGTTTACTACTGCATTGGGGTGTAGTACAATCACTCAACCTACTACTTTTGTATTATTATTTTTACACATACAGTTTACATATACCTTGCAGAATCTGCAAAATGTTAATTATTTTACCAAAATAAGAGGAATCAAACAAAATGCATGTTATTTTTATTTAGTACTGACCTGAATAAGATATTTCACATTAAAGATGTATGCATTTAGTCCACAGGAGAAAATAATAGTTTAATTTTAAAAATGACCCTGTTCAAAAGTTTACACCCCCTTGATTGTTACCTGAATGATCCACATCTTTTTTTTTTTTTTAGGCTGTTCTTCAAAAAAAAATCCTTCAGGTCCCACAAATTCTTTGGTTTTTCAACATTTTTGTGTATTTTAACCCTTTCCAACAATGACTGTATGAGTTTGAGATCCACCTTTTCACACTGAGGACAACTGAGGGACTCATATGCAACTATTACAGAAGGTTTAAATGCTCACTGATGCTTCAGAAGGACAAACGATGCATTAAGAGCCAGGGGGTGAAAACTTTTGAACAGAATGAAGATGAGTACATTTTTCTTATTTTGCCTAAATATCATATATTTTTTTCATTTAGCACTTCCCTTCAGAAGCTACAGAAGATACTTACGTGTTTCCCAGATGACAAATAAGTTAGTTTACACTGATCTTAAAATTCAAAAAAGTTTTCACCCTGAATTTTATCAAATATATTTTTATTATAAAACATATTTTATAAATATTTCTTACTTGCCGTGAACCTTTTATTATAATTATTATTAATATTTTTAGTTTTTAGTATAGTGTTTTTTTTTATTCTTATTAAGCCAAACATTATGCCAAACAGTGTGGATCAAGTTAGTTGACATTGATCAGTCAATTAATTATCAAATAAATAAGTCAATAAGTTCTGGCTACTTAATACAACGAATATTGCACATATGTGCTTACAAGCTAAGAAAAAATAAGGATAAAAGATAAACGTCTAAAGATAAATTTTACTCAATCTGTAGGTTGCAACAGATGTCTAAAACTATAGCTAAATAAATTTAGTCTATCATTTTTACAACATCATTTACACCATGTACTAAGTTTGAGGTACCGTCTACTAGTAACTGAATACTATTTACTTGCCAAAGACAATTTGTACTCACATTTGGCTCTCGATGGATGTTAATTTTGGACCCTAGTGCTCCTCCACTAAGAAAGCACATTTAACAGTCATTAGGCGCTGACAGAAATGAATACAGGGTAAAAGTACCAGTCTACTAAGCTGCCAAACTCCATTAAATGTTCACCTTAACTCTTTCACTCTCGTAATGTAGATATTCTAGACGCAAAGCCTAAGAACATCACACCCCACCTTCATTCACATATTTTTGCTTGTTCACTTCAGCTAAATCCAAGGGTGGCCAAGATGTGTTTGTCAACGTGTCAGCTTTCCTATTTCACCGAGGCCCACATCCTCCAGTTTATTCTATCAATGCTATGAGCTTTTATGTGGAAATAACTGTGACCCATGGCAAAGGGCAAAAATAAAGTGTGCCCCAAGTGCCGAGGCCAGCCCAGCAAGCGGGACACCCCATTCTGAGAATAAAAAAGCAAATCCCAATTGCAATCGGCCGAGTTTACACACAAAATGCAAATAGGCCTCGGACAAATGAACATGGGCGAGCAACAGGACCGCTGGTTGCCAGATCCCCTGAGATCTACAGGAATGAATTATTAAATCTTCACCGGGACGATGCGAGAGAGAGAGCGCGGGAAGAGGAGAGAGGGGGTAGACACATACTGTCATCTGAATCTTCCTCTTAATCCAATGAGAATTTATTTTCTTTGCCGCTGTAAATGTTGATCGCTAAGCTGTGGGACAAGTGCACTCTGTGCTGCCATTCATGCATAAAATGTGGATTTCTATTTGATTTTCTGATGTTTAAGCCTGTTAAATTCCCCCCCGCTCCCCTGGCACAATCGCCTCCCCTTGAGTTTCTCCATAACGTAATTACACCGAGGAGCAAATATTGACAGCATTTGTCTCGAGCTTTGAAATGTTCAAAATCCCAAACAGAGAAACCCAAAAACAAACAAACTTAGAATAACGTCTGGGTTCTGCATTTTGATTGGCCGACTACTGAGGGTAGTACTTTGAATTCTAGAATATCAGAAGCGACGCTTTGAATTTTTGACGGTGAAAGATTTCCGCTCGTGCTCGGCTTAGCCCTTGACAAGGATTTGCATCCTTTGAAAATGTGCTGACCATCGGCAAGTAAACAGACGTGACCACCTTGACAAACAAGTCAGGTTTGGCGTGAGGGAGAGCGTGTGTCGTTGTGTGCTTCGAAAAAGGGTGTTGGCAGTTTGTTTCGATTAGACAGCGAGTACAAATCAACGGCACATTCTAGAAGAAAAAAGACCCCAATCTTTTCAAAACCTATACTTACAACAACTCAAACCACCAGAAATCTTATGAAAGAAATGAATCTTATAAGTGCATTTCCACTGAAGCTGCTCATTTTATTTATAAAAAACAACTCTTGTTGCTCCAATCTTTTGATCAGCTTAAAGATGATTTTAATAGACGCAAATTGTTAAATACAGAAATAATAATGTGTGTGTATGTGTTTACCAGTGTTGGGAAGGTTATTTTGGAAATGTAAATGGATAGAGGTTACAAGTTACCCTAAGTAGTGTAACTATTTTAATTATTAAAGTAATGTATCTGATTATATTTGATTACTTTTCTAAAATTGTAATGAATGTTTTCAACTACTGATCATTTTCAAACATTTAAAGCAGGCAGGGTTAATCTTACAGTAGTACTTAACACTGACTACTGTCAGACAAAATCCTCCATCGCTTGAATTAAGATTATAATAATTTAATTTTAAAGAACTGCCAGCTCAAAAGCAGAGATTTGAGATCATTCTGAGACTAAACACAAATTTAAAATCATAACAAGAAAAAGTGAATATTAATACAAGAAGTATTCAGATGTAACCTCCTTTGAATTGTTAACATTTTCATAAGTAACTGTAATATAATTACACATTTTTGTTACACTGTAACACATTAGTTACATTTATTTTATAATTAAATGATGTATCGCTGTTACATGTAACTAGTAACTCCCCAAAATTGGTGTTTATAAATGCTATACACTTTAAGTCAGAAGTTTTTGAACAGTAAGATTTTTAATGTTTTAATTTTTATTTATTTATTTATTTTTTTAAAGAAGTCTCTTCCGCTCATCAAGTCTGCATTTATTTGATTCAAAGTACGGCAAAACAGTAAAATTTTAAAATATTTTTACTATCTGAATATAGGTTAATTGTAATTTATTCCTGTGATTTCAAAGCTGAATTTTTAGCATCATTACTCCAGTCACATGATCCTTCAGAAATTCCAATATTCTGATTTGCTGCTCAAAACAAACATTATTATTATGCTGAATCAGCTAAGTAGAATTTTTTCAGGTTTCTTTTATGAATATAAAGTTCAGAAGAACAGCATTTATCTGAAACAGAAATCTTTTGTAACATTCTAAATGTCTTTATCATAATTTCTGATCAATTTAAAGCATCCTTGCTAAATGAAAGTATTCATTTCTATAATTTCTTGCTCCTCTCTCCAAATAAAATAAAATAAAAATTATCCAAGCTTTTGAAAAATGTGTATAATTATTTAATTTGTATTATTAAATATGTGTATAACAAGTGTATAACGTTTATTTCAGATAAATGTTGATCTTTAGATCTTTCTAATTAATCAAAGATCCCTAAAAAAAAGTAATCAACTGTTTTAAATAATGATGATAATAATAATAATAATAATAATACTACTAAATGTTTCTTGAACAGCAAATCAGTATATTAGAATGATTTCTGAAGGATCATGTGACACTGAAGACTGGAGTAATGATGCTGAAAATGTAGCTTTGATCACAGGAATAAATTGCATTTTAAAATACATTCAAACAGAAAACAGTTATTTTAAATAGAAAAAATAATTCAAAACATTACTGTTTTTGCTGTACTTTGGATCAAATAAACGCAGGCTTGCTGAGCAGAAGAGACTTCTTTAAAAATGTAAAAACATTTGACTGGTAGTGTATATAATTATACATTAATATATTGCACTCAAAAGTATAAAATCTACCTAAAATCATACTTGCTCCTTAAAAAGTTGAATAACTGTAACAAATAAATGTACTTTTTCCTGAATTATAATTATGATACAACCAATTATGATTGATTCCAGCTGCCTTTTATTGTTTATGGTCATAATATTTTTACACGAAATCATATTTTTATATAGTATTATTTAAATAAGTGTGCACGTCATTGTATATGCACAATTCAAACAGACAACCTTGTTTTAAACACAGTGTAATAAAATTTGATAGAAAATACACATCTAAATGCCCACCAACGTGCCGCATCTCTCTCTCTCTCGTTCATTTTGGGCCAATATTCGATCCTATAGTACCTGAAAGAGACCCTCCTCCATCACCGCCCACCCCTCTGCACACACCTCTCACTTAATAAAGAGCTATCCGAACAAGCTCATTTATTTTCCAGAAAATTAACTCACTTTCAGTCCTGATTAATGATTTTAATCTAAATGAATCAAATTAAAAATTGAAAATTATATTTCCAAAGCCCACAAAAAGGGGGGAAAAAGACAAGGAGAAAAGACCATTCCCACTTAACAAATGAGCCTTCAAATATTAAAAGAGGAGCAGGAGTGGGTGATCCTAATGAAATGTGTCCGGTGCTTGGCTGCCTCTCCCTACACACAGCCACATCCAGAGCTGGAGAAAGAGGAGATGCACAGAGAAAATAAAGAGATGGGAGAGGGGGAGCCCCGCTCATTGTTCGCAGAAAATCCGGAGAGAATTACCGAGCTATCTACTTACTTTAATTATCGTGTCATGCCCTGTACATTCTCAACACTACTTAAAAGCAGAACGAGAGAGAAGTCATGTGACCACGGTGGGCGAATGCTAGTGAGTGGGCATTGACTGATGCGGATGAATTCAGCGCGATATTTCGGCACAGAAATTCGAGTCGTGGCTGGCTGCGTCTCGTTCTGGGCTTTGTTGCTCACCTGCCAAATGCTTGGCTGACTTAATAGACAAAGTGATGAACGGCGATCATTTTGGGGCGGAGGAATATTGCTGACTGCCGATATTGGAATCGCTTCTGATTGGATCACCATCGGATTTCCCACTTCAAACGGAGGGGGGAATCGGCGTCTAGGTCAAATTGACATGTTTGTGCTTGCTTTGCGAGGGGAAAAACACAACCGGAGCGTTTGTGAGTGGAACGGTGTCACTTGTGTAAAGCTGTTATTGGTTATCGAGTCATGGCTGTTCAGAGGCGAGCACAATTTTATTATGACCCATCTTTCATCCAGGATCCCCAGTATAAAGGACACTGAAATTTTAGGGGGGTGGCGAGCGCTGATGGAATGTCATCCAAATGATTGAAATGTTGAAATTCATAATTGGAAACACAGTGCTATCTCATGGCCCTCTCCCTCCACGCACACGCACAGACAGACACGTACGGCGGGCTCCTTCACAGCAGCGGAGGCATGTGTGAGGTTGGGCACGGCAGTGGTTTTTATGGTAATTGAGGCAGTTATATGAGGTGGATGTGGACAGCGCCTTTCTTCTGCCGAGACTTAAAGAGAAATAAGCGTGTGTTATCTTCCTGCCGGCAGAGCCGCCCTATTGTTGATTCAATAATACAAGACGGCTCTTATCAGGGCTCGGGGTGACTGATTGGCAGGCCGATATGTTTAGACAATGTGCCGTGTTCAAACTGAATTTACCCAGGCCTCCGGTCTGCCCAGGAGCAAGCAGAGCAGAGCGAATTAACACCACACAATGGACTGAGACTCTTTCAACATCTCTACATGCCCCCCTTGGCCCATGTCTTTTTCTGGATTAAAACCCATGACGTCTTCTACCATGTATGATGTTTTTTAATAATAATAATAATAATAAATAGAACTATTATTGTTATTATATCAAACTGAATGAAAGCAAAAAACAAAACAATGCAAATGAATACACATAAACAATAATAATAATATCAATAATAAATAACTTTAAATAAAATAATTGCTTAAATATACACATAAAAAAAAAATAACAATAATAAACATTAATAATAACAAGTAACAAAATATACTTAATAATAATGGTATTACAAATATATATATATATAAAAAATTAAATGGGGGGGAAGTCCTAAAATCATCTGCTTCTACTATCAGACTGACAATAATAAAATATAAAGGTATTTAAAAATAAATAAATAAACAAACATTGTTATTATTGTTATCATTTTATATACAAAAAAAACCTATGTGAATTAATACACAGAAATAATAATAATAATAATAATAATAATAAATAACATTAAATAAATAATCAAATTATTACCTAAAAGTATTCAAACTGTATTCAAAAAAGTATTCAAATTGATATCATCTGTTTCAATAATAATAATAATAAATAGAATTATTATTGTTATTATATAAAATTGAATGAAAGCAAAAAAATCTATGTACATAATACATATACACAATAATATTAATAATCAATGACATTAAATAACTGCCTAAAAATGACTGATAATAACAGAATATAATGGTATTTAAAAATAAATAAATGCATAAAGAATTATTATTATTATTATTATTATTATTGTCATTATTATATAAAATTGAATGAAAGCAAAAAAAATCTATGTAAATGAATACACATAAATAATAATACTAACAATAATAATAAACAACATTAAATAATCAAATAATTACTTGAAAAGTATTCAAACAGTATTAAAAAAAGTATTCAAACTAAACCTCCAAGTAAACTTTCAATTGGTTGATTAAGTGTTGATATAATCTATTAATAATAATAATAATAATAATCATAATAACAATAATAATAATCTATTGTTACCAGTTTGAGAGTAGAAACAGACAATTTTAGGACCTTATCCCATTTAAATATTTATACTATTTATATAAAGTATATTTTTGTTATTTATTAGTATTATTATTATTAATCAATAACATTAAATAAATAATCAAATAATTGCTTTAAAAAAGTATTTGAACATTGTTCAATAATTGGAAAATGAAGCCCTGATATCATCTGCTTCTTCTGTATCTGTCCAATAATTATAATATTAATAATAATAATAATAATGACGATAATAATAATAATAAATAATAATAATAAAAACAAATCATAATAATAATAAATATGTGGAAAAAAAAACAGAACAATTATGCCAATGGAGGCACAAATAAATAAATAAACAAACAAACAAACAAACAAAGAAGCACAAGGCACCGCAAGGAGAAATGTAGCTTTAGTTACGCTTTTCAACAAAGAGCTAAATAAATTAAAACAGCGGTGGAAAAAAAGCACAAAAAACAATCACAGGCATTGCTATTCCAATGCAATGCAGTTCTCTGAGGACAACCGAGTTAGCTGAAAAACTGTAGCTAATTTGCTCCATTATTTTTACCACAGTTATGCAAGAAAATCATAAATATGTTTAATTCAAAGAGGGTTTGAATCATAAAGTATGTCTGTGAAATACAAATTTACCAGGAGAACTAGTTCCATCTGGACAGGGCTTTGGAGAAAACTGCATCAATTCAAAATCAAGGAGCATAATTGTGTTTACATTTGGGGTTTCTGTTTAATCCAAAGAGACACCCAATGGTGGGCAAAAGCCAAGGCAGAATGAGGTGTTAACAACACACGGGTGTGTAGGGGTGAGATATCGGCCAGGGGAGGTGGTGGCCAGCATTGCCGGATCAAAAGGAGCGATTTTTGCCTTCATCTGGCCTGATGGTGGAGTAAATGAGAACAGATCAGCGCCGCGGTCTGTGGGCAGGTGGCTGTCGGCCGTCGTCCGTCTCCCAGCCATTAAATTGCTGGCAAGATGGAGGGCCTTCCTTTCCTGTAGCCACACTTACAGATCAAACAGTGACAAATGAGATGTAACTGCACTTGTAAAGCAAGGCTACGATCTGTCAAAGTACAATATAATTTGTGATCTGACGTGGCAAACACGTTGTCTATTCCTGACGTCGCAGCTTGCTTAGATTCACCTACGAAATATCACAATTTCTTTTTCTTTCTTTCTTTCTTTCTTTCTTTCTTTCTTTCTTTCTTTCTCTCTTTTTTCACCTTTTATAGTTAATCAGTGATACTGATTTTTGTGATGGTTGCTAATTATTATAATGACCTATACTATTTTGCTGTTTTGTTTAAAAAAAGGGCCAAAATAAGACATGTTATCATGTGCTTTAATAATAATATTAATAGTAAGAAAAAAATACTTGTATTATAAATGTTTAAAAAAATTAAATGGGTGGAAATATTATTTAGTATTTAAAAAAAGACGTGTGTGTGTATATATATATATATATATATAATTATTAAAAATATGACAATAAAAATAATAATAAATAACAAAAATATCATTATAAATATTTCAAAGTATTATAAAGTATTATAAATATTTGAAATATTTAAATGGAAAAAAGTTTCCTAAAATCACCTGCTTCTAATATCAGACTGATAATAATAAAATATATTGGTATTTAAAAAAATAAATAAATAAATAAAAATAATAATAATAATAATAATATTTACTGTTATTATTATTAATATTAATATTAACAATAATAATAATAAACAAACATATAATTTATATAAATAGTATTATAAATATTTAAATTACTTAAATGGGGAAAAGTCCTAAAATCATCTGCTTCCACTATCAGACCAATAATAATAGAATACAATGGTATTTAAAAAATAAATAAATAAATAAATAATAATAATAATACAAATAATAAATAAATAAATAAATAAATAACAAAAAATATAATTTATATAAATAGTATTATAAATATTTAAAATAATTCAATGGGGAAAAAGTCCTGAAATTGTTTGCTTCTACTATAAGACTAATAAAAATAGAATATAATGGTATTTAAATAAATAAATAAATAATGATAATAAACAATAACAAAAAACATAATTTATATAAATAGTATTATAAATATTTAAAATATTTAAATGGGAAAAATGTCCTGAAATAAAAAATAATTAATAAATAATAATAATAATAATAATAATAAGAAGAAGAAGAATAAATAAATATTTTTTACACCAGTAAATTAAGAAAATAATAAATACATTTCAACCCGTCAGCCAAACATGACAGACTGATACACAAATAGAAAGATGGACGGATGGATGGACGGACTGAGAGATAGACTCCGTTCTAAAGCTCCATTGTCTGTATTTGTGTGCGGTAGGCTTGGTTATTACCTGAGGAAAATCAGTGCCGAGGAAAAAACTACTTAGTGAGCTGTATGACTGCATTAACAAGGCCTCTCTCTGCCTGAACAATTCCTCGCCTCTAAATGATCTAATTAAAGTCTCATCAGTCGTGTGTCTCGGGCCGAGCCCTCTGCTGCTGCATTCAGACACTTTCACACGGAACGGCGTTCCCTGCTGTGCTAGCGCTCCCCTCGGCCTCACTGATCACATGGAGGCCTTCTGATACATCATCATAACAGACAGTGGGTGTCTTCTGAGGGTGGAAGACTTGTACAGGTTTAGTTTAGAGCAGGGGTATATGATGGGGGGAGAGGGTAACAAAATTAACCCTTAGGGGTTGAAGAGTAATAGATATGAAAATGAGTTAACTGTTAGGACCACAAACCACTTTTCAGCACATTGCTTATACACACACACACACGTGCAATGAATTATCCAAAACAGGAGGCTGGAAAAAAAAAAAGGTGAAGGTGTCTCCTTCAAAAATGTGTAAACATTTATAAGCTTTCAACGTGACCGGAACACACAGATTTCCGTGGCAGGTCATCGTCTATCAGGCGCTGTGAGATTGATACGGTATGTGTCACTATGGAAGGGCGTGAGTGCTGTAAGGCAGGGGGTGATGGTGGCCGTCTGATGGGGGAGATTGCATTAGAGCGGAGCACGGGATGGTGCTGGGGGCTGGGCCACGCTGGTTAATATGGGGCAGTGGGGAAACTGATGGTGTTGTAGGAAAGAGGGACGGGCTGCAAACGGCCCGCAGGTTGCTTCAGGTCGGTCAGTGGGAGATGAGTGGGTAATTGCCACTTCACCATGCCCAGTGTGTTCATTCAAGCCTTCAAACGACAGAACAAGCATCTGAGGCCTTTTCTGATTTTTTTTTCTTCTTCTGCAGTAGATAATTTGGACTGTGGGAATGTGAATGTAGTATATGTTGTTCATAAAACCTAAATATTACATAAAAAATACGATAAATTATATAAACAAAACCAAAAAAATGAATAAAAAACTAAAAAACTCATTTTATAAATAAAAAGATATATTTTTATGATAGTGTGTTTGTGTGTGTACATATGAATAAATTCTAAAAAAATATGTAAAATATAGCCACCGGGTTGGTGAGCCTGGGTGCGAGGCCCTTTCAACGCTGCTAGCAGCTTTAATTTTGTTTTATGTTTTTAGTATTGTAGTATGAGAGCAGAGCAGCTTGAGGAATAGCTTGTTAATGAATAATGTGGGTAATTTTATTTATGATCAGTCTTGTCATACTTGTCTGTATTATTAGCATTACTTGTAATTCAAATAGGCCATATTTGGCCTATATTATTTGTATAATTTATTTTTTATTATAATTTAAATAATTAAAAAATGCACAATTAAGATTAATTTGACTATGACCATGTAAATAAAAATAATAATAATAATACAAAAAATAACAGACAAGAAAAAAAAACCAATAGGTTAAACACAATAAACAAGACACACACAAAAAACTAAAACCTAAGACAACACCGATTTTATTTAAAATAAAAACTGACATATTTATATGATAGTGTGTTTGTGTGTGTGTATAAATTATATAAAAAAAATATGTAAAATTTATATAGTTTTTATTTTTTTTATAATTTACTTTTTATTATAGTTGAAAAAACACACAATTAAGATTCATTTCTGATTCTGACCATGTAAATAATAATAATAATACAACAAAATAACAAACAACAAAAAACATAAATAAAATAAACAATAAACAAGACACACAAAAAACCTAAGACAACACTGTTTTTATTTTAAATAAAAACTGATATATTTATACGATAGTGTGTGTGTGCATAAATATAAACTATAAAACATAAATGTAACATTTTATTGTTTTTATTTTTTTATCATTTATTTTTATTATAATAAAACACACAAGATTAATTTAGATTAATTAAGGTTAATTTGTGACCATGTAAATAATAATAATAATAATAATAATAATAATAATAATAATAATAATACAATAACATAACAGCCAACAAAAAAACACAATAAATTAAACACAATAAACAAGACACACAGACAAAAAAACTAAAACCTAAGACAACAATGATTTTATTTAAAATTAAACTAATAAGTAATATTTATATTATAGTGTGTGTGTGTGTGTGTAGTATTGTTTTCATTATTTTCATTTTAAAATATGTATATAATTTTATTTTATTTTATTGTTTATTTTATAATATTAATTATAATAATATTATAATTTAAAAACCAATGTACAATTAAGATGAATTTACAACTATGACCATGTAAAAAAAAATATAATATGAATATGAATAATATGAATTATATGACATAATACAATAACAGCCAAGAAAAAACATGATAAATTATGTAAGCAACACACAAAAAAACTAAAACCTAAGACAACAATTGTATTATATATACAGAATTATTTGAATCTGATTATTTAGATATGAGAATTATTTTTATTACAAAATGTAAATATTTTAATATATATTTTATATTTTTTATATTAATATATTATATATTTAATTATAGTTTATTTTATAGTATTATTGCTAACAATATACAATTAAGATAAATGTATGACTCTGACAATGTATATAATAAAAATAATAACAATAATAAATTAGAACAATAAAAATTAATTAATTAGAAAAGGTCTCAGACATTTGCTCCCAATATATGCCTTACATATTTAGGTTTTGAATGACAAAAAATAGTGTGTCAACTCGCTTCTTCCACCTCACCATTCTAAAAATATTTAAAGATATTGTTCTATGCGGCGTCAAATTCACCTCATCAGCACTTACTAAAAAAATCAGTACAATTAGGCCTTGTGCCATCTAATTAGCCCAAAGCAATTTAAAGACAATGAGTAAATGAAATGCTTTGCAATCAGCTCACATTAATTTTCCATTGCACATAGTGACTCGTCGCACATGATCACGACAGTGTCTTTTAAACGTAGACTGAATGAATGAATACTCACAATAATCATTAGGCAAAGAAAAAAACTTTACTGACTGTCTGTCTGTGCTATGTGTGTGTGTGTTTTGTGAGACATTTAGGTGAGGTAAACACAGGAACTGTAAGTGTGGTGTGGGTTTATGGCTGAGTGACGGGGGTATGACCCACTGAAATACACTCTTCTGAAGAAACTTCATCTGTCAGTCATATCAGTGCTTTAACAGCTCTGTGCCGGACAGCCTAGGGTACCGGGAGAGGATAATACTCCGTTTGCAAGCGCGTTTGTGCGTGTGCGCACAGCAGAGAGTTGTGAGGCCAGTGCTTTTCCTCATTCTAGACATGTATGTCGTGTAGTCCTTTACAACTAGGAGCTTAAAAATACAATCTTTCTTGCGTGTTGGTAGCATAATAGCTAAATATGTGGTCTGCTATCACATAATCTGCAGGTTCAGTTCTTCACTACCTGCTAAATGGCAACAACATAATAAAAGCAACATAAAAAACGTCTAACAAAACAACGAGCAGATCTGTGGGGATATCGCTGATAGATTAACACCCCGCATCAAACTAAGCAGGTCATTTCTACACTATTTTTGGATGAGAAATTAGCAGATGCGTACTGATGTGCCTGCTGGTAACAAACCTCTGGACAGAAATACATTTATAATACTTTGTTTCAATGCCTGTGACCTATTTTACAGCAAATTACACAATTGCTTTTGTACATGCTGACACTCATGCTAATTAGACTTGCGCTGTTGTGTTGTCGTGCGCTTATAACAAAACAGATGTGCCGGCAAATGTGTCATCATGAATTTGTTAAGGATTCACATTGGAAGATTTGTACCATTAGACCCGGAGCTTGAAATTAAAAGTGCGATTCGAGTTCCCAGAATGCATCGCCCTACTAAAGCGCATGTTTACCCTTAATGCTCGAGGTTTGGGGGCAATAATATTGCATCCGGAGTGCTGACGCGCATTTGATCCCAAGTGCGTAAAGTGTTCGTCTTGCCGACTCTACAGTAGGAATTCAAGACTTCCGCTCACCCGTGTTGGCGCTCCTGCCATTCATAGATTACTATTATCAAGCCTCTCAAAGCCAGCAGTTCCACATTGCACCAAATTTAGCCTCCCCAGCCCCCCTCAGGGCTCATACCACAACGGTCTGTCGCTCAAACCATCTTCCCTGCCTTCCACATCTACGTTCTCCTGCTCAATCGCACCAGTCCACATGGGTTGACAGCGTATGGTGATATGTATACCACATGCCTCGAGTATGTGTGTGTGTGTAAGGTGTCAGTTCCCAATAAGTGAAGATAATCAGGACAGAGAGGATGATGCTCTCCGCCTTGCGAGGGTAAACGAGTGCGATTGGGTCGTAGCGATGCTACTGGCCTGCTTCCTGACATAAAGAAATAAGGACGTTCTCGCCGCGCCAGCTGTGCGGGCATCAGGCCCCTGCCAAATTCCAGACCCTGCCCTGCAACCAAATCAGCCTGGCCGGCTGGAAAAGCACAGTCTGTGGGCTCAGCATGCTCTGTCTATGCAAAAAAAACCTGCCGTCTGCAGGCAGCGGCGCAGAACCGGAGACGCCAAGAGCCCAGTCCGACTTGTGCCTTCATGCACAAGTGAAGCCCAATAAGGAAATTGGTCACAAATTGTGCAGCCCAGTAAGGAAATTGGTCACAAATTACCAAAACAAAGCAGTCGGAGAGAGTCAGCACAGGCAAATCGTGGCCTGCGGCCATGGCTCACTGCACTGTACAGAGCGCTGATTGAGCCACATCATTCAAAACGACATGTTACTGTTGCATTGTTATGACAGTCAGGCAGCTGCACGACTGGTGCGGTTGCAAGAGCCCATATAGAGCCATTAAAAGGTCAGCAGGTGCTGGACAAGGCGCCCGCTCGAGCATCCCAGTGGACGCGTTCTCTGGGATTGCGGGCGGTGGGCTGCAAACGCTTGTGATGAGGGACAAGCTGAATGCTGGAAGCGGTCCAGACTCCAAGCCGGAGCCACTCAATCACAGGCTCAATCGAAGGCCCTCGCCTCTGCAGCGTCTGCCAGGCCTGTGGAAGTACACATTTACAGCGCTCGCATTTCCTCTCTGATACGTCACTACACTGCTGTTTACCAAAAAGACACCACTGGGGTTCATAGGTGATTTGGCCACTCTCTTAGGTTGCTGAGAGTGAAGAAAGAAAATTTGCATTTGTTTGCATTTGAATGTACTATGGACACAAGAAGTGTATGAACACTTAGTGAAGTTCCAAACGTAGGTTCGTGAGAAGCCTAATCATCCCAGTGACAATTCTTCTGGGATCCCTCCACTTCCAAATCTCCACCTTCAAGTTCTCTTCTGCTTGAACTCAGGTTCAAGTCTCCGTTGAGGACATCAGGACTGGATGGGCAGGCAAACCCTCAGCATTCATACCTTAAGTGTGGCTACTAGAGTTGTCAAAAGGTACCGGGTTCGGTACTGAAATTTTAAAAACATCCATTTCCCGCTCACATCTGAGCGCTGTTGAGCCGATTTTTAAACATCGCTGATTGGCCATTGTGTTCACGCGCTCAACAGATATGACTGTGATTGGCTACAATGATAAGCACTTCACACTCCTCACAGAGTGCTCACACATAAGCACAACGGGAGCATCTGAAAGCCGCGTTTGTCAGCAGATCCCTAATACATCTGCACATAGACGGATCCCTCAAATGTGAGCGGGAAATGGACGTATTTAAAATTTCAGTACCGAAAGTACCGAACCCCGGTGTCTTTTGACAACTCTAGTGACTACATTGTCCAAGTACTTCTTGTGGCCACCGTATATACATCACCTAATTATGTCAATATCTGCTATGGACGTGCCAAGCAGCTGCCTTCTGGGAAAAATCATCATTTATTAAAGTGTCAGCAAAGTGTCCCTGGTGCTCTGTATGGAAAACGAAAGAGCACAGACCTCCAGCTGTCCCTCTGCCCACAAGTGGTTGTGGCAGACTGGGAAATGCACGAGTGGAGGAGGATAGGAAGAGTCCTCCAAAGTCAGCAGCATGTAAAATCTTCCCCCGCCTGGCTGGGGTCCAAACACACAACGCTCATTCTGCCTCCAATTCAGCACAGGGACTTCCACCAATCCTCTGTGGGTTACTCGAATGCCTAAAGATGTCATTTAGTTGAAGATGGCGAGCCACCACGGAGCTTGAGAACAGAGGGATTGGAGGGGAGGGAAGAGCGGTGGCAGGGGAGAACCGAGGAAGGAGCCGAGGAGGGATTTGCGCTACTGTGCCTTCTGTTGCTGCTGGAGAGGAGGTGGAAAAGGCACAACGATGACCTTTCTGTCTCTGCACGGAAAAAAAGAGAAACCTCTCAGCAATTAAGAGGAGTTAATGCCCTAATTATGTGTGTCGTTTTAGGCAGCGCCAGAGGGGATCTCCTAAATAGTAAGAGAGGGTCGGGGGGAGGGAGAAGAGGGCGAGATGAGGGGGATGGAGGGTAACTAACCCAGCTGTTTCATTCCCAGACCCAACCTGGTCTGGGTTTTCAGTTTGGGTTTTCAAGCAGGTGCGGTGGATAGGCCAGCCAGACGACTCCCGAATGACCCACGCAGGGTTATTTCAGGTGAAGCAACATGCTTTCAACCCTTGAAGCGCGAGCGGTGAGTACGGGAGGAAGGTGTGTGCTGTGATACACATCACTAGCGCTATCAAGCAAGGCCTGCCAGTCAGTTATGACACTATAATGAGGCTGTCATGATATTCAAATGGCTTCGTTCTGAAGAGCGTGACTGTCTGCGGTGCACACTTTCTCCTTCACGATGAAGAGGAAGAAGTCTTCTTTTGAGTGGCATTTCATACTTAGAAGTTAGACCAAAACCGCATGTCACAAAGTAAGTTATAAAATTATTTTATATAATTAAATTACATTTGGGAAACCCAAAATGGTTCTTCCGTGGCTTTGCTCTGAAACCCACTTTTGGGTTTTGTCAGGTTGGTTTTGTACACCACAGGAACTGAGTTGAAGTGAGTGAATTAGTCTTGGTGGCTTGCGATAAGATGGACAACAGTTTGTTCTTTAATGAGAAGATGGGTCGGACCTCGAACTGAAGGTGTAGCACAATCGCACACTGGAAGAAAAACAAACCAGCTGTGAGAAAGAGTTGCCACGCTGACATTTAAAAGCACACACAGAGGCGCTATCTAGGAATAAAGTAGGGCAAACTACAGAGAGAGAGAGAGACTGCATAATGATATCACCCCCCTGAGAGCTCTCTTTAAGACGCTGGCTCTCTATTTTGGGGAGGCAAGAGTGGGGGAACGTGGTGGGTGGAGGGTGGTCTCAGACGGGTCCTCTCCTCAGGCTCTAAATGAATGGCGGCGTTGCATAATCCAGCGAGCCTCGCCCGCTGACAGCACGATGATTTATGCCCCCCGTCAGAGGAAGAGAGGGGCGAGAGCGCGAAAGGCAGCCGAGGAAGGGACGGAGTGTGGGAGAATGAATGAGAGAGAGGGACAAAATGAAAGAAAGAAAGAAAGAAAGAAATAAAAAGAAGAAATGAGGAAGAAGGAAGTGAGACAGATGCACTCGACAAGACTCCTGTCAAACCAAGTAGTTCTTTCTCCGTCTCATTCACTCTCTCCATTTTTTTCCGAAGACACTTGGGACGACTTAAGTCAGACAGCTACAAGTTATCATTTCTACCATAAAATGTATTGTTAAAGATTTTATGTTTTCTATAAAAAAACACTGTTTTTGCTTCAAGACCTGGATTTTACATCAAATGGTGACCCAACATAGGACCAAAATTGCTTATCATGCAAAAAAACGTAAATTAATAATTGAATAACTTAAATTCAAATGACATGCAAACTATCCGATTTGGCACACAAATCTGCACCAAAATAAAGAGTTTAATGACCTTTGACATCAACAAGAACCAATTTTTGGCTCACAATTCACCAAGAACTACTGGTTTAGACTTATAGAAAGACTTAAAGAAAATATTATGGGCTGTTTAGCTGATGAGGTGTTTTTTGCAGCGCTGTATCTGACCACTGTGATCACTGGCTCTGGGATGTTCTGTGTCAGTCATGATAATGGTGACAGTGGCCGGCATGCTATATATTTCACTAAAGGGCTTTGCAGCACAGAAGCAGAAGAATTTTAAGCGGGATTTGATGCGATGAGGCAGGCTTTTGAGTTTTAAATTGCTCTCTTGCTCTGACTAAAAGCAGCACGCACTCTATATGTATGAGTATGTATGTCAGTGTGTATGTGTGTGAGACAGAAAGCGAGCGAGAGAGAGACACTTTAGCCTACTCATATCTACAGGCAGGTCTGGCTATTTTGCTTCCATGGCTGCTCGTGTCCCCAGAGAGATGCGGTGGGGAGAGCCACTGCTGTCAGAATCCAAACTCCAGCCTTCGTTAGGACAGCCGCTATCTATAACACAGCACAATAATTGGGCGAGCTCTAATTGCCTTGTGCAGGAATTAGATGTTACATATTCGAAAGGTGCATCCCATCACTGCCAACATACGTCTGCAGGTTACTTATTCTCTCCCTTTTGCTCTTTTTCGCTTTCTGACTTCAGATGAAAGCAAATAAAACACATACAGCATGTCCCACATATACACACTCTTTAAATCTGAAAGCTTTGTACAGTGACTCTATGACAGAAGACTTAAGTATCACTCCAAAAAAGCAGGAGAAAGAGGTATGAGGTACATTAAGTAGCTCTCCCTGTGGAGAAGGTCATCCATCTGTGCGTTCAGACATGAGGCACGAGTGGCTAAGAATCTAGCCTCATCATCATCATCACACGTATGCACATTCCCCCTTAGCTTGAGTACGCAAGATTTAGCGGAGTGAAGAGCATGTAGGTATTTATGAGTGCGTGTATATGCATTAGCGTCCTAGTGTATATGTTCTTGTGAATAAGTGTGTAAGTGTGTGTGATCAGGTCTGCATGCATCAGCTCGCCTGTGAGTGTTTCTGTGAGTGTGTGAACTGCATCTCTCTAAGTGTTGTGTAATAAGCACTCTCCAGTCCTGATGTACGGCTCTCGTTCCCCTCACGCTGCGTACCGCTGGGTGCTTTAGCTCGAGCATGTTAGGGCTGATTCCCGGCTGCGGTCTCAGGCCAGTGCTCTGTCAGGCCCCGTCGCTGTCTCTCTGACTGTCTGTGGATATAATTTTACAGTTGGGTGGCTGGAGGTAGCGACGCGGCAGGCGGTTGGCCCCCAGGGTCAAACAGAGACGTAGCTGGAGGCAGCAATTTCCTTGCAGCTAGAGCGTGCATGTGCCTGCAAGGTGAGCACCTGCACACGCTTTCGGTATAACGGTGAGTGTGTGTTGTTATTGAGAGGCTTTTCTTGTGCATATGTATGAGAGGAGTGTGTGTGTACAATGTGGGGGTGTTAAGCTGTAGGTGAGAGTTGCGGCGTGATAGGTGGACAGATATCATGTTGGGTGGTTCGACTAGCCCTGCGGGGGTTTGGCTCTGTGTGCCGAAGGATTTCATCACTTTGGATGACTGGTGTACAGAACTGCAAGTCTGGATGCATTTGTGTGTGTGCGTGAGGGATCCTTTCTTTATCAGGATTACTTATCCCATCCCCACCTCCATGTCTCCCAGGGGTGACAGGGCTAATTTCAGACAGATCTTCCCCTTGAGCAAGCTGTTGGCTATGGGTAACATCCCATACCCCCTCCCCCAAAACCTTCCAACACCAAACAGTGCCTCTGCACGGACGCTGACACGTCGGCTTAGCCCGTACCTCACCAAAGCTAGCCAGCCACGGTTAACCCCGGCTGACAACTAACACACACACATAGATGGACTGATCTGGATTTAATCTGATCCCAGGCCAGTGAGTTCTGCGTTAAATCACTGAAAACAACAAAACCTGACAAAAGCGCTAACGTAACGTT